>JACXSJ010001798.1:0-64051 GCA_014851325.1 Pentalonia nigronervosa | reverse complement strand
TTCGAATGTATTCAGAAAACGCATTTAAATAATTGGTGTCATTTGTACTTGAATACTTCATTTCAAAATTAGATATTTAATTCTGTTATTTGCTTAATTGATAAAATCTTATTATAAATTCTTAGAACTGTTAAAAAATATGATTTTAAAAATCATATTTAAAATAATATAATACTAAAATATTGGTCTTCGAAATACTACGGCAAAACGAAAAAAATTATTTAGTATTCTGAAAAAAAAATACGGAAAAAATTTTTTTTAACTAAATTGTTAGTTTTATAGTTTTTATGATTGTATATGTATATATATATATATATATATATGTATACGTATAGTTAATAATATATTACAAGTGATAACAATGAATATTGCTCAAACTAAGTATTTAAATGATTTAGTTAAGTTATTATAGTTATTTTACACACATAGTTCAATAATAATTCACTATAGTAATTATTGTTCGATTTAAATACGATTTATACTCTATAGTTTATTTTACAGTTGGACACTTTTCGACCAAAATAAACTTTTCCCTTTTCGGTCATCCTGGAATGTCTGTTTTCGAATTTGGTCACCAATTTAAAATATTATTATTACAATTTGTTTTAAAATCACATATTAAGTCAAGTAAAAAATATAAAAAGTATAAAGTTACATTATATCAATTTACACAAGAAGAAATAAATGTATAGAGATTTTTTTTTCTAATTCTAGCACATGCGTTTAATTTAAAATATTACTAATGAATTTTATTAAAGGCATGTGCTACAGCTATAAAAAATATTAAATAACTCTTAATTTTTTTTTTTTTTGTGTGTAAATTGATAATATAATGTAACTTTATATTTTTTTATTTTTCACTTGACTTAATGTGTGATTTTAATATAAAATAATAATATTTTAAATTAGTAACCAA
The DNA here is from genome assembly GCA_014851325.1 of Pentalonia nigronervosa. Taxonomy (NCBI): domain Eukaryota; kingdom Metazoa; phylum Arthropoda; class Insecta; order Hemiptera; family Aphididae; genus Pentalonia; species Pentalonia nigronervosa. The sequence goes on along the minus strand of JACXSJ010001798.1, from coordinate 63,135 downwards.
ATTAGTGTACTGGCTGAAAACGGACACTCCAGAATGGTCGAAAAGGAAAAGGTTTATTTTGGTCGAAAACGGTTTCCTCCGATTTTATTCCATTTATTAGTTTTATATAATTATAATTAATTCATCCATATAATGTGTTGCGGTAACTAATAAATTACTAAATAGTCAGTTAAATTATATCATGGAATTAACCATACTTTAAAATTAACATACTAATTGATACACTGTAATTAATATTTATTATAATTAAAGTTCCTGTACTAAATAAAAAATACAGATTGATGTTAATTTTTTTTAGGTAGGTATAAAAAAATGGCAAGAGATCAAAATATGCAAATTTAAAAATGTAGAAATTTTTTTTATAAATAAACACAAACATTTAATAATTAATGATAATTCAATAACGTAGATTAGTAGATAACACTATTTTCTAATAAAATTATAAAATTACCTCGTAAAATTAATTTTACCTACTATTGATACGGATTGATCCCGGACTGTCATATTTGCTATCAAACGTCTACTGCACTATGGCGTATTTCGAAATTTTTCATGGAAGGGTCCAGTTAATTTTTTAAAAACATTTATGTAGGAACATTCCCTAGCATCGCACTGATATAGAAATTAAATTTGTTATAATACGTTAAAAATTTTATGTTAATCATTATTTATTTTATCTATAGTACAAAATCCAATCTTCTAGGACTTTACGCCTTATTCATTGATGATTTCATTGACATCTTTATGTATCTCCCGATGAATGGACATCATTATGAGTAACAAAAATAATCACGGTACTTATTTCAAATATGGAATACTCATAAACTGATAAACAAAAATTATTAAAGTTTATAATGGGCATCGTATAGGTTGTCCCTTTTATTTGTTAACAACTTATGTTACTATGTTAACACCTGTGTTGAGATAATAATATGAATTTATCTAGATAAATTATCTAAATAAATAATTAATTATTTTTTATCTTATCTAGATAAAATCTTTATATGATGTGCCACCTTAGAAGAATTTAATAACTGCACTAAATCTTAACTAAATCGTCTAGATAAATAAGTCATATTCTAACAATTTACATTTTTTTATTTTACAGGTAATTTTGTATAGGCATAATAAAGTCAAAAGTATTGTGTTGAATTTTGTGTAATTATAAATTACTATGAAATAAAAAAAAAATTATTTTTTTTATTTATCTAGATAAATTGCAATTATCTTTTATCTTCATCTTTTTATTTTACTGAAATATTATCTCTATCTAGATAAAATTATACTCAATTATCCTTATCTTTATCTAGATAAATATTTAATTATCTTTGCTCAACACTGTTCCCAACCTATGGGCCACGGGCCACTTGCAGGCGGGCCTCTGGCAACGTAGGTACTGGGTCGCGGTGGCTGATCAAGAGTTTAAGCCGAGGTAGCAACATTTTAATTTATGCCGATTGGCATCGATATTGAAATTTTTATATGATTTTATGAACAACTATATTTTTGATTAAAATATGTAATATACTTTAATCAATAATAATCCGTTTATATTTATGTGTATTTATATTTTTTACCTGTTTATTAAATTAGTGGGCTTCAACGTTTTTTTTTTCTTTATAAAATCTGTGAGCCGCACAAAAAAAGGTTGGAAACCGATAGTGTACAAAATTTGTTTATTACATCGTTAGGTCAACCATATGTCTAAATTATTTATGTTTAATAAAATATAGTGTTGGCCAACGATATCGATATCGAATTAAATATAATCGATATATAGTAAAAAAATAAAATAGCATACATAAATATTATGAAAAATGTAATAACTAAATTATTACTATAATTTGATTTTGTTCATTAATTTTTCTATTTATTTAGCTTATAGCTCAAAAAGATTCAAAATATTTTGAAAATTGAATGGTGTTTGAAAAATGATTGTATAAACAGTTATTTAAAATGTAAACTTTGTACTGTGATTCGTTTTTGAATAACAACTGAAAAATAAAAAAATCATTACATGAGAAATCATTATTTACGAGTCCAATGTCTAACTTAAAACGTTCATAAAAAATAACGATTTAACAACCGTTCATGTTTATTTGTTTTTACATGCTGAGTAACTGTAAATCGCTTTTCGCAATTCACTTCAACTTCATAGATCTTACAAAATAGAATAGTACCGTCTGTTGAAAAAAACATTTTCGCCGAATTCTAAAACGAATTTTCTAGTTTGTGAAATTTTCGGCATATTATAATTTTTTAAAACACTTAGGTAGATTTTACAGAGGAATTTATTATACATGAAAGTTCACACACGACTGACAGAGAAAATATACTTGCCCATATAATTCAGTCTCATACACCTATAAATACACTATTATATAGAACAAATTGCTATTAGATTAACGATAACATCGATAAATAGACGTTAGTGCAATAAAGATAAATACGCTCCATTAATACGTCGCGACTGTTAATTTAATGCGATATAGCGACTATATGATGGTTACGGTATGGTATGGCGACTGTAAGCTACGTTAAATAATCGGAAATAAAATAATAAAACCATAATTATTAGAAAAAAACATCAATTTGTTTAGAAAATATTAAACGAGCATAAAAATCCAATGAAAATTGAGAAATATGCACTTTTTTTCTAAAATTGACAAAATATACATAAAAATGCATTTTTAATTTTTGTATTTAAACTCGTCATTGTACAGAACGGATTTCTAGCTTGGTCTGCTATAAATTGAGAACATACAGAAAAACATGCAACTCCTAATACTTCTGAGCCCTACTGATAATACTGTTGAAACACACGTTTTTAACAACAACTTTTTTTCTTTGAATAATCATCATGTCAATAACGTGTCTATTGCTACATCTCCACTATTTTCATCAAATTTTGAAATACTCATAAATGTTAATAATAATACTGTATTTATTCAATTTGAATTAAAAGAACGGGCAATAAATGTAAAATAGCACAATGTCATTTAAATGAGTTATTACTTATTTTAAGAAAGCATAATGGTTTTGGAGAGCTTCCCAAAGACTTAAGAACTCTTTTTCAAATTCCTAAAATCAACACTGACCAAATTCGCCTTGTCAATCCAAATGGAAAATATTTTCATTTTGGCATAATTAATTATTTACTTACTTATTTTTTAAATTTAAATTATATTCTAAATGAAATACAATTAGTTATTGGTGTTGATGGACTTCTGATATCTCATAGTAGTAACAGTCAACTTTGGCCAATTTTGGCATATATTAAACCTAATAATTACATACAAAAAAATAAGGTATTTCCTATTGGTATATTTTGGGGTAAAAGCAAACCAACAGATAGCTATGAATTTCTATATGATTTCATAGTTGAAGCTAAAATATTATTAACTAATGGCTTAAAAATAAGTCAAATAAATCAGTCAATCACTGTAAGCATTTTTGCTATATGTTGTGATGCACCTGCTAAGTAATTTTTGACAAAAACAAAAGGACATGCCGGAATTGCTTCTTGTTTTGATATATAGTGGTAGTAGGTATTAAATTATATAGCGTATCATAACAAAAATATTAGTAAATTTATAATTATTAAAAATTTTTATAAATTAATCAATGAATAATGAAGTTCAAATGTGAAAATAATATCAACAATGAATATTGGATGCATATTGTATAAAAAATTTAAAATATCAAGTCAATATTTGGTCAATTATTAATTTTAATTATTATGAATATGTTAATGAAGCATTGTTGTTAATATAATAATTTATGAATATTAAACATTACTCAATCAATATTCATTTGAGATTATTTTCAATTATCATTGAATATTGATACAAAATGTCAATGCATGATTGTAAATTCAATATTAAATACACAACTTAAGGTGGCCAAATAAAATTGCTGGCAATATGCATGGATATCAAAAAATTTACATTCAACTTGCATGCAATATCCATTCAATTTCATCATTTAAATTAATTAGCCATACAATATTGAAACAATATATTTTTGCTGTTTGAAAGGACATTAACATTGAGGAAACTTAATAGTTCTAGACAATCAATATAACTATTTAAAAATTTAAGTATAAACTTAACAAGAAAATTGACATACTATGAACGTAGGAAACTTCTACTAACTTTACCAAAAATTTGGAAGATGCTTTAAACTTTGTTTCAAATTGCTATATTTTAACCTGCCTAAACAAAAAAATGACCTATGTGTATTAATAAGACGAAATTATTATTGTAGATTATACGTATACATTTTAATATATGTAGTTTTAACCTACCAAAAGTGTGCAGTTTTTAGATTCAACGTTTAATACCTCAGGACTTAGGTGTAACAGCGTGTTGTATAGAAACCGTATACTACGAAGACGATAATATTATTTTTTCTACATTGCAATTATAATATAGCTTTTAAATACTGATTAGTATAACTAGGACTACCTAGGAAGTTATAAAAGTTACAATCGATAAATATGCACATACAAATTTAAATTGTTCAAACAATAATGTATTAAAGGAACAAATAAAAAAATATTCAAAATTCGATAAATTCCTGTATTGTAGTTTAGTATAAAATACATAAGGTAATGAAAGACATTTTTTAGAAAACATTAAATGTGCAATTAAATTAGATTACAGACTTTTCCTCTAAAATTAACGAAATATGCAAAATATACATACATTTTATATTGTTTATAATCTCGTCGTTGTATAGAATGAATTTTTAGCTTAGTTAGCTATGAATCCTTAATTGAAAAATATGCAACACTTATACCTTTTGAGCTAAACTCATAACAAACATACATGCGCGTTTAGTGTAGTATAGTTATAAAAGCAGGGGCCTGCGGTGTTCATGACTTTTTTCTAGAGGGGCGAACCAATCAACCGAATTTAAAATCTTTATAAACAAAAGGAGAATATTAGTTATTTTTCTTAGATAAATGTTTTATCTATATTATGTAGATTACAACTTAATTATAATAATTTGTTACCATGGTTAATATTCAAGACGCCGAGAGTTCTATATAAAATAATAAACATTAAAATTTTATGATTTGAATTAACACATACAAAATTTTAAATATGTCGTTCGTAGATGATGATAAATTCAATATTCTTTCCCAAGATCTTTTGGTGTACATAACACATCTCGAAGAAGCTTTTAACAGCATAGATGATTCGGAGGAAAAAATAATCGTACAGGTATATCAAATTTGGTTTTGTAATAACAATTTAAAAAAAAAGATACCTAGCGTACTGTAAATCAGATTGATTATTAATTTAACTAGTCATAACGTAAATACGAGAACTAATTACTCAATAAGATCCACTCTTTAAAATTATTTGTTTATTGTTTAATGTAATATATGTTTGGAGTACTGAAGTAGGTTTCTTCACGCTGTTATATCCACATCATTATTTTATTGTATTTATTATCATAAAATAATTTAAGCTTATTGTTCAAATTTTTAACAGATAGCCTAATAGAGAGTTTTGAAAAAAAAAATGTACTTGATATATTAAATCATAATCAAACAGACACTAATTTACAAATTATCTTTGACCTTCACGCAGGAATGGTTGTTTATGATCCTCGAAAATTTACACGATGACTTGGACGAGGCTCGTATACGGAACATGGCACTGAGTCAATTGCTGATGGACATTGAGAACAACAAACTAAGGACACCATTCAACGAGAGGCCATCCTGCCGATCTTACGGCGAGCTCGTCGACTGGTTGAAGAGCATGTTAAATCAACACGTGTCCTTGGAAAACGGAGATGATGAGGTATAAAATACCTACTTTTTTTTGAATATGAGCACAATAACGATATAGCAGTATATTACTGTATTATACAGTGATGTATACTGGAATACAGCAATCATATGGGTAGACTTAAATTTTTGACAAGATTTATTATTTATATGGTCTCAATTTTTAAACAAAATAAATTCATTTTTTATACGTATGTACATATACTGTACCTATTCACTGTTAAATAACCAATTGCTGAAACATATAGGATACCTGTTACATTTATCAGTTATTGTTATTTAAATTAAAAGTAAAATAGGTAAATAGGTACCTTTGTTTAGTCAGTGAAGTATCTAAAGGGAGAGTTTTTGGGGGTTATGACATTCCTCTTGAACCGTGTCATATCAAATTATGACACGAAATAAGGAATATTAATTTAATTAATAAATTATAATTATCATTATAATAATTCAATACATATATATATATTATGTATAAATATTTTTGTATAATATTTATAAAATTAACACCCACCTTAAAAAAATCTTGGTTACGTCACACTGATTATGGTATAATGCTCAGGAAATATATTTATACGGCTATAGTTACCCCCTACTATAGTTGTATACATGTGTAACAATGTCACTAAGAAATTATGTTTATATTAGTTAGACGAGAACCGGGAACCCGAAAATCGTGACATGGAAGTTGAAGAATTCGACAATTTGATTTCGTCTGATAATCGAACCTATATAGCTATCCGTACATTGCCGAATAGTGGTGGTGTGTTTGGTTACATAGCTGTCACAATGGGCGATTGCTATGATGCACAATGGCTTAATTGCAATGGCGAGCCTATAGATTCGCCGGTGCCATTTAATTTGCCCGTGGAACAAGTTAAAGATGTCCTACAGCAAGAATCGATGTTCGAAGAGACGGACGCCAAACAGGTGTGGAATGTTTTGAATAACAGGCAATCGGTATGTCTGAGAAATGAATTTTACGATTTTTACAAAACGCTCTACGGAAGTGTCCAACAAGAAATGTTGGCTGAAGCAAATACATGTGAAAGCCGGAAGTGTAGTCATCCGTTCATCAATAAATTACTTGAATTCCTCGTAGTAAGAAATGATAATTATTTAAAACATGATAGTAAAACCAACGACCGTTCGATGTTTAAACATGCATCTAATTAAATAGATCGACTTAAAAGCTATTGGTGTGACTGATCTCAAAATATACAATAAAATCAAGTTGCTTTCCATATTGAAAAAGCAAATCAAATCCGTAATATGTGAAGTAAGAATATGCATTCGTGTCTTTAGTACCTATATATTATATATTAAGTTAATTTATAATTAGTTTCACTTAATAGTCGATTGATATTTCACACATAAAAATAAAATTATAGAGTAAAAATAGTTTCGAGAAAAATTTAATTTTAAAAATAAAACAAATACCTTAACCTTATAACTTATAATTACTATAACTTATTTACTATATTTTCATACAAAATTCCCGATGGATTTATCAATCTAAAAGAGAGTTATTTTCCTACGAACACAAATTTATGTAGCAGTAAAATTATATAAATTTGAAAAAAATGCATAAATAAAATTGTTATCATACATAATATGTGAAATGCTAGTCTTTTTCTGTGCTATTTTTTCACCCGAAACTATTCAAAATAACAAGTTTGTTCTAGTATAATTGTTTTATTTCTTTACTATACATTTTTACAAGGCAAGTACTTTTAATAAAACAAGCAACTTAAAAATAAAATAAAAATTATCTGGATATACATCTTTACAAATAATTTATCTTAGACCATCCAAATTCGAATTTTCATTTTTTTAAGAGTACTATTTTTGAGGGACTATTACTTTTTTATTTAAAAAAAAATAAACCCTGAAACCCATGTAATACATTATCATAATCATGTATTACTACTTAAAAGTGTTTCATTCAAAATTATACTACCTTACCGATTAGTTACCTTTAGTATCACAATAAGGCAATATAAGTTAACTAAATATAAGATATTATGTTTTTACTAGTTCTAGATCAAATTTATTCTTATTTTGGTTAAAATAATTTTCCTACTATTATTTTGGTGTTTTAATACTTAAAGCATTAATAATTAATTTTTTTCGTCTAAAGATATAACAAACTGAACTAAGCCTACTTATAGTTTACAGCGATTTTCGCTAACAGTCTGATTTAAAATTAAATATGGTTAAATATTTTCAATATTATGTTTTAGATAGAGAAACGGACTGACAATCTGGAAGCTGCGATGAAGTTCTCAACGATTTCGCCAATGGATCCATTACCATCGAAATGTTGCTATGACTTTATATCCTCAGCTCTTTGGAATGAATTACATCAACAACGGCCAGGCACTAAGTATTTAAGTATACTGTCATACCAATATCCTCAATATTTTTTACCAAAGTAAGTACCTACACAAAATTTATGGCGGTAATTGTGTATGATTGTTCTTATTTTATTTTCTGATCATTATATTAATTTAAGACAATTTTATTTTATTTTCTTAATAATTTGTACATTTTACATTTTTAAAACTGTAAAATGCAGTTTTAAAAATGTAGACAAATGTTTAAATCTAAAATTGTTTAATGATTGCACATTATAAAAATCTCGAGCATATGAATTTTATTTTGTACCAAAACATACGTCATATCGAATTGAATTTGATTTGATTTTTGATAGCTGTGCCGATGAAACTAATTTTAAGTATTAAAGTGATAACATTTCTGTAACAGATCTAAATTTTTTGTAAAGTTGATAAATTAACATACGTGCATATGCTTACTTAAATTAAAAAACTTTAATTGCTGTTATATATATTTTTTAGATATTTTTCAGTGTTAATGCGACAAAAGAAAACGGTATTGAGCACTATTTCTCGTAAATATTGTAAGATATTGGATGAAATGTTTGAGGATTTGGGAGCTTCCATTATGTCAAACATGTTGAAGTATAAAGACGCACATTGGGAATGGCATTTGGCTCAAGAAATTATCGATGCTTACAACAAAGAAAAGTCTTTTAAAGACAGTTTGTGTGCGGTTGAAGTTTCCGCTGACGAATCAACAGATTCATTTTTGACAGTTATTTTAAACGAGATAGACATGTCTCAGCAAAAATTAAAAGTAATTCATTTAAAAATCTATCGTAGGTTCTTGTTTTGTATTAATTTCTACAATTATCTATTTTATTTTTATTAGTCAACATTGAGAAAGAATAATCAATTAGCAGACCAATTATCCGAACTGAAAAACGAAGTATTGGAAAAGGAACGAACGCACAGACGGGTGATAGTGCAAATCGAAGAACAAATAGATAAATTGAGAAAACAGATTAACATTGAAAAACGCGATATACTGAGTAGAAAAAACACCATTGCAGAGCTTCAAGGAAAATACAAACAACTATTAAAATAATCAGTCTGATATTTTTTTATAGAGTCACATATTTATCAGTTATACCATCCATCCGAAAATTGTAATTGCTTGTTAAAAAAAATAATTGCTTTACAAACTGCATCTATTAATTAATATTGTTCGGTTATCTATATCAGCGGTTTCCAAACTTTTACAACCATGGCACCTTTAGGAAATAGTTTGTTTTGTGGAACCCCAATTTTCGGTAAACCTTTTTTTCCAAGTATAGTTTAAAATAATTTTCTCAATACTAACATGCATCTGGCGGAATCCTTAGGTTTCGCGGAACACACTTTGGGAATCGCTGATCTATATGATACAGGAAAATAAAACAAGGAAGTTACCACTTTTTCAAAATAATTGTGCATATTAGATACTGTGTGTGCAATATGCATAAGATGAATTATATAGTGTGTTAAATTAATATGTACCCACCAGCTCCTAATAATATATTATATTAATTTAAAATAAGTTTTATGTTTATTTCTATAGTTTTTTTTTTTTTTTTATAATCAACTTAATATTTTTTGAATAACCATTTTTATATTTTATAGTTGATATATTTTAATCATTAATATGTGGAGGGGGGCTAGCTACTCTCTGTTGTATATGCTACTTGTACAGCGTGTTTTGACGGCATAGAGATTTGATGAATACAAACAAGCAATTTACAATATTTTAAAATTATCATAACTCGTTTTAAAATTATAAAAAATAATCTATAAGATTCGCTTTGGATAAAACTTTTACTTCTAAATGTATTAATTGGCCAATTCACTCCAAGATTAAATATGACAGACTAACAGAGATAATACTACTCGAATGAAAAATACAGAACAGATAATTTGCTGTCATGCGTTTTGTAAGACGGAGATAAAGCATGCGGGGTGAGGGTCTTAACAGATTAATATAACTAAAATTGTAATACCTATCTATAGATATTAGCATAAATGTTAATAAAACATTATTTACTAGGTACAGTTCCACCCCCAAGTATTATTACCTGCAAAATAAGTTGACATTTAAATTGTATACGTGTGTACGTGTGTGAGGGTTCTCAGATGTCCTACAGTATTTTACGAGCGTCCTGTTTTTTGATTAAGTGTCCTGTGTCTTGAGAAATAATCAAAAAGCTTTAAAAACGTCCATAATTATTTTCTTAAAATCGTCACACTTCATATATTTATCAAATTTTAATACATTTTTCTATTTTATAGTAATTGACTAAACAAAACTATTAAAATTTAACAGGTCAGCGTATATGAAATATGTATCTATTGATTTTAATGTATTTAAACTTAAAATTGTATAAAAAAATAAAGATTATATATATATATATCTGTTATCTATAGATATATCTGTTGTTTTATTAATAATATGTAAATATTACAACATTAAATAAAATTTTTTGATTTTATCAATTAAAAAATGTTATTATAAAAATACATTTGTTTATTATTTCTTTCATTTTATATTTACATAGATACTTATTTAACATGAACTAAGTTTTAACTTTTATTATTTCAAGATATAAATTATTAGGTTATTTTTATCTACGATGTATGTATGATGAGGTTAAGTATATAAAAATTAAAAAGTAATTATATGGTCATTATTGGTAATAGAAATAAGGTGTGAAAATATATGTATATACAGTGAAATCTTCGAATATCGGACCCTCTCGGTCACCGAAATTTCGTTCTATATTCGGGAATGTTTGCTATTCAAAAGGGAGTAAATTTTTGAAATTCATAAAGATTTAATATTATAATAATAACGTTTTAATAATATAATATTTAATAATACATTTAATAATTTTAGTATATATCGTTAAAATACCTACATATTTATATAAATATATAAAAAAAAGAAAAATGTATTTAACAATAATATAAATTTAAAAAGTGGATAGCTCCTAGATTTTCGTTATTTTGACGGTAGTCTAAAATTTCAACTTTCTCGCGAAGCGATAACCCCTTACGTTTTAACTCATTTTAACTCATCGCGTCGACAATTGACAATTACTAACAAATTGAACGAAGCATGGCAGTCAAGCCATTGATATTTTCGTCGTTATTCGTCGTTATCTGGTCTTAATTTCCCATAACGAGTATATACTAGTACTATTTTATTAGGGTGCTGATTCAAATGCTCTAAAAACAAGAAAAATGCCTTAAAAAAATAATAATTAAAAAATGCCCTAAAAATGATTTATTTTAAAATTTTTATTTTTTAAAATAATAAAATAATTACACAGAACGCAAAACTACAAAAGTCACTTGGGAATCAGTATTATATCTCTGCATAGGTCGCTCGAGTGCCTTAATAGAACGCCAGTTGTCACGTAGATTGCAATTGTAATCAGTTTTTTTTTTTAGTATATTTTAAGATTATTTTGATAATCAAAACTACGTTTATATACTTAGTAGATATTGACAAATAAAGTGATTCAAAAAACAAATTTATATTTTTCTTTAATTTTCAGAAAAACAATTTACATTAAAATGAGAATATAAATAATAATTAGTTACAATTTGGTTTCATAAACTTCAATTGTATTACATTTTATTGCTGTTTTATAATATATTCTACAAACATAATAATAGTTAAGTATTTAATATATTATCAAGCTTAAAAATTAAAAATTACAAAAAAAACAATGCTTACAAATTTTTACGTTTCAAATATACATTAAACGTTTATTTACTCGTATGTTATAACCTTTGAACATTTTTTGAAAATAACATTTATTACATTTTATTAAACTTATACGAGTATATATGTTACGGGCAAAGTAGACTTTCGGTCAATGTTTACATTACCCGGTCTATGTATACTTTGCCCGATGTTTTTGGGCAATGCATTAAAATACTATTTTGGCCTGGCAGAGTTACACTTTGACCAGTCCAAGTACACTTTGCCCATAGTAAATTGGACATTGTAACTTGAGTTATTAATTTAATATTTGCTAAGTGAATTTTTTTTTATTGTGTTAAGCAGTTAAGAAGAAGTATAGTGAGGACAGGTATGAGGTATAGTAATAGGTATGAGAGTATAGAACTCATAGTATAATATTATGAAACCATTGTCTGTTAGTAGGTACTTCAAATACTAGTATGAGCCACCAGGTACCAATATATGAAACTCTTAATATTATTTCGTCAATTATCGTCGTTTCAAGATTATATTTTCATCTTCAATATTATCGGTTTATCGGTTAATCGGTTTTACCTTTTTGGTATTGTACAATAATTATTTTCATAATCATTGAATCATACAAAATGTGGGTTTTTAATACTATTTAGTACAGTGCAGTCGATAGTCTTGTCGTGTTCTAGTGTTAGTAGGTATAGTGTTCGACGTTCGCTAAATTAATGTATGGTATTTAAATTAAATTTATTAAAATGGAAGAGCAATATTTGAAAAATCTAGAAATTGCATTAAAAAAAAAAATGTCAATAGTACATATTTAACTAAAATTAAATATTATAAATTAATATCTGAAGTAAAACAACTTAAACTGAAATCAAAAGGCCATAAACTTTTGAAAAAATATGACGTAATAACAGTTTCTAATGTGGAAAAATTAATTGTTCCAGTGAGGGAAGGTAATGATTTTAAGTACTATGTTTTTAATGAAGAATTATTTAATATTATTAATGATACTCATTTAACTATGGTGGACATAATGTAAATAAATAAATAAATAAATAACATAACACTATGGTCATGGTGGACGAAACCGTATGGAATATGAACTTAATAAAAAATATAAGAATATTACAAGAGAATTGATTATGTTATATTTAAATGTATGTATTTCTTGAAGAAAGGCAGTACTGCAAAGAAAGGTCGTGTTGTAAAACCAATAATCTCAAATGAATCCGAAGAAGTAGCTTATGTACTTCTTGATATTTTTACAACATTTGGTGCACCAACGATTCTACAAAGCGACAATGGCCGAGAATTCGTGAATAAAATAATAAACGAATTATGTAATATGTGAGAAGATTTAAAAATTATACACGGAAAACCGAGACATTCGCAAAGTCAAGGGTCCCTCGAAAGGGCCAATCAAGATGTGGAAAATATACTTGCTACTTGGTTACAAGACAACAAAACAAAAAAATGGAATGAAGGACTAAAATTTGTTCAATTGATGAAAAATCGATCCTTACATCGTGGAATAAAATGCAGCCCATAAGAAGCAATGTTTGGATGTTGTGCTAAAATTGGATTAAAATCATTGGTACTTCCAATATCAATAATTAATAAATTAAAAACCAAAGAAGATTTAGAGGCAGCTATTACGTTCATGAATACTGGAGATCATAATGAATTTGATGAAGCATTGATTGAAGAAAATAATGAAGAAAAAAAATAGATAATAGAATAAATAAAATAATTGCTGTAAGAATAGAGTCAGTCGTAAACTTAAAAATTCAAGCGAATCGAATGAAAGAAGTATCCGAAAAAAGATTTTGTGAAAGAAAAGTGGGCGAAACCGTCAAAATCAAAATACCTGATGTAGACAGAGCTCGCAGCAACCTTCGTTGTATTCTTGGAGTTATCCTATCAGGTAAAACACGAATTTTACTATAAATTTAAGTATAATACATATAATTTTAATATTTTAATTTATTATTATAGTTCATGACTATAACTATAAGATAGGAACCACTGAAGGAAAGTTGGAACACACATATAGTCGTAACCAGTTTATTATGTGCAAAGAAAAATTGATTTCTGTAGAGGAGGTACCTGATCTAACTATTACACTGAGAAAAGCAACGAGGAAATATTCAAATTTAGGAGGACGGGGTTATGATAGATGTAATTGTACTCAACAATGTTTAAACAAATATGTAAATGTAAGGCATCAGAGACAAATTGCAATTCAAAATGTCATTCTAATAATACTTGTAAAAATAAATAATTTAAGTCATGATATTTATGTATTGTTCAATGTAATTGTGATAAAAATGTAATAGTAATTAAAAAAATTAATATTAAGGTAATAATATTCAAATAAAAGGTAATTAACATGATTAATAAGATTAGAAAGGTTTATAATTATAAAATGAAAAATTTTGGTTTATATTGCCCAAGCTTTACTGGGCAATACTATACAGTCCGGGCAATGTATAATTTTGCCTACATTGCCCGTCATAATCGGGCAGTACCATAATGCACGGGCAATGTAAACATTCCCCGAAAGTCTACTTTGCCCGTAACATATACAATAAAATTATAGTTAATAGTTATACATTTTTGGATTGTTATATGTTTTTTAATCATTTTCTGTTGATATTTCACTCTGTTCTTGATCACAACACTCAATGCAAATATATTTTAAATGATTGGGAGACACTCATTTGAAACCATTTTTACAAGATTTTCTAGTACTTTTGTTTCTTGCTCGTCCACACAAATAACATTAAACAATTCCTTAGGACGTTCAGATATACGAGGTTCATCTTCAACATGACCTAAAATTTTCTCATACCACGATTCCTTAAATGTTTTAATAATTTTAAATTTTTAATACGCTTTTCAATATTAGGTTTCATCAGATATAAAGTTAATGTTTCTAAGAATTCCAATCTTTTAGGGTTTTTTGTCAATATTGTTAAAAGCATACACATTTAAAGCATTTACATACGATATATTAACCAGATTAAAAAATATAGTTAGTGGCCAACGACGAGAATTTCTTGAAACGTCATATAAACTACACATTTGATTTAGTTAAATTTAATCACCATATTTTGTTTGGTTGTAAATTATTTCCGGTTTTTGTTGATCTCCAGTGTCTTCATCAATAGAAGTGTCATAATGCAGAGTGAATAATAATATAACTACTTTATTATTTTTTGTACATATGATGTAATTGTACAATCTTTTTGAAAATCAAACAATGACGAACGTATTTCCCTATTTTTTGAAATTTAAAATTATTTTGGAAAACATGTTTTATTTTTTCTTAAAGTCTCAATTACTATCAATTATTTTTCTGATAATAAATTTTTTACCACTGGAATTGATGTGAACTAGTTATCCATCATTATGTTCCTTTCAGTACCCTCCACTGGCTGAACCATTGTTTCGACTACACTTTCTGCATTATTATTGATTTTATAAGGGCCATCTGATTGTTGACCAACATAAACTTTCAAATTATAAGTATAAAACATGTAAATAAAAATATCGAATATAAAACTAACAGAAAAATGTTTGTGCGTGAAAGATCGCGTGGCATACAATATTAATCCAACACACTTTCAATTTAGATAATGACAACCAGTGCTACGAATAAGAGTCGATAATGAACTGATTATATTTAACAGTATGTTATTTAAGAATACTTAAAATGATAGATAATTCTATTGGTTTCTACAATTCTAGATATCAATTTATTTTTAGATGAATTACAATAGTAATCCACGCGACCTATGCAGGGATATATGAGACTATACGCAATACTAAATACAACAGTGTAAATAATGCAGTACGACTACATTACGATTTCGATAAATATCGTTTTATCTTTATTGCAGCTGGCATCGTATTTATCTGGTACATAAAATCTCTTAATGACACACATGATACTATTAACCAATTACAAATTAAAACAAATATTGATAAAGATTTTTAGTTGGATAACAATTCTGCATACAACATAATAATATTTTCAACCAAAAAAATTTTTAAATATATATGTGAAAAAACGATTATTTTTACGAATAACACGTTTTCACATTGCTCAATTTTTTTTTTTTATCAAATGTTTACATTGCATACAGTTCACAATAATTATTATGTACTATGAATCTTTACTTTACTTCTAAATAAAACTATAGACATGTATAAAAACATGTTTAAAATAATTCCTGAAAAGTGCAATGATTTAGGTTTATATTTAAAAATTTATGCCAAATTTATTTGTAGCAAATTTTAAACAAGCAATACATAATTCAGTCTATGAAATGTTTCCTTTATGTAAAATAATAGGATGTAGATTCCATTTATCGCAATCATGGTATCGTAAAATACAAAATTTGAGACTTGCAATTGATTACGAATCTAAAACAGAAACTGGAAAATGCCTTCGTAATATATTTGGTTTAAGTTTTTTAAATTCGGTTGAAATTGGTGAATTTTATACAGATGATTTTATGCCAGCTATTCTAGAAAACCAAGCTGTTCGAGAATTTAGTAGATAGTTATATTTCTAACGATAGATTTTTTCCGCCTCATATTTGGGCTTCGAATACGATTTCTAGTCAAAGAATTACAAAAGCATGCGAGTCCTTCCACGCAAAGTTTAGTAAATCATTTTCATCACCACATCCAAATATATTTGTATTTATTAATGTTCTAAATACAATTATAAATAGATACTTATATTTTAATACAGAATACTGACACAAGACAATATATTAACTATATATGCTCAAAATCGTATTACCAGATTAAAGTTTTTAAATGTAATTTGTTATAATTACAAAAAATAATAAAAAAAATTATGAAATTAATTTAAAAAAAAAAAATTAGATAGTGAATAATAATTGACGATTAATAAATTTATTAAAATTTGATTAAAATAATTTGACGATTAAAAAAAAATTTTATATTTTAAAAGTTTTATATATTAATATAATGGTATGTATAAAAAAAATATTTTTAACAACACCAATTATTAAAACTGTCAATATGCCAAAGATGCCAAAGATTTGTTTTTATATAAATTTATTTGTAAAAATGTATATGCTATTTTCATATTATAATACTTATAAAATATGTAACCATTGACAACCCTATAAACAAACAGAGATTATGCATACCATAGCAATTATGAGTAGTATAAAAATGTATGTTCTGTCACCTCAACCCCTGGTCCTGCTGGTCCGCCACCCATCACGCACGTACGCAACACATATTTATCACCAAAAGCGCTATCTGTTATCACATAAATTTATTTTTTATCACTCACGTAACCGAGATATATTTTTTATCATCAATTACTCATTTATCACCATCAGTGCTATCTGTTATCACATAAATATATTTTTTTTATCACCAATTATATATTTAACTATGCATAGCTGGCCGATCCGCTACGTAACCAACATAAAATATATTTTATCTACGCATGCATATTTATAATATTGTTTTTCGATATATTTTTTCAATTATACATATTAAAGAAAAATATATAATATCCCACCTCGACTCTAACACATTGAAATTATAACCTAACCATATAGTCTTATAATGAAATATACATACATATATACATACACGTAAACTAACATATATAATTGTAGTAACAATTATATACATTGCAATATTACACACACACACACACACATATATATATATATATATACATATATACTACTTACGTACACTCAAACAAACATATTACTTACATACACGAATGCGTATACACACACATATAAGATACATTACACACGCACACACACATATACCCTATACACAAACATCTTGTCAACCACTCATGTACAATCATCTCTGTTTAGACATACATACTTCGAACATATACATACTTACACGCATACATATATTACACAGCTTGCATATTATATGAAATATAGACATTTATATGTCTCCTCTTGTAGAAAGGGGCATGGTATCATGCATATAATGATATATACATAGATGAATAGATCACATGATCTCCCTACTATCCATTTGTGATAAGCATTGGCGAAAACCCATAGGTCGTTTCAATGAACATTAGAAAAAAACATAATATTTCAATTACATAGATACGAATAAACACCTGGCTAAAGTTACGTTAAAAATAGATATACATTTTCATATACATATGCAAATTCATACATAGTCACAATTATATATATTACAACATCATATCATCTGATTATACGACTACGAACCTGTAGAGACACATCCGAGTATTGTCGTTGAATACCATCCAGAAAGTTGTGTACATAGTATATGATTTAGTAAAATGAAATCAATCCCCGTACTACGTCTCCTTGTTGTGTTCACTCGTCACAGCCACCGCCCGATCCGACATATGACCAACATATATTTTACCCTTTCCCAATCAAATTCACTACCACACATTGTGTTTATCATTGTAAAAAAACAAAAATTGTATATAATATTCTGATATTAGAATAAATCGCACCTTTATCGTATACATTTACATCACATCGACTCTAAACCCATTAAACATTTAAGCATATTTACATACATACAATTGCACATACAACCAAACATATTATACAACTTACATATTTATTATATAATCACATAAGACACCTCGCTAAAGCATACATTCACCTTTATATACACCCACACATACACTGCTACCATTGACATAAAAAAAATCACCGTTTCTATGTACCATCCCCTCTCACTAGTGAACATTTTCAATCATTATTTCCACTAAATAATTGAATGATAAATGTTTGATATATATATATATATTATATATTACATCTAATGACTAACTAGTTAAAGCATACTCATGTTATCCCATCATCAATATATAAATAATATATAATACACATAGTACCTACATAGTACCTATATATATATATATATATATATATATTAACTGCATGTAAAATTATATCAATACTATATACATTACACTCCTTATAGAACGTTTTGTCATAGCATAAAATTTAGAAATTTTACTTACAAATCGTATTTGATACTTGAAATACAATTTTCCTCCACCATAATATTATGTATATACTCTATTTCAATAGTTGATAAACACGATCGTTTTGATTCATTACACATACATGTTGCTCAGAAATATAATTTTTGAAAGTATTTCGATGTTTTAAAATATGACCAATTCAATCTCATATAATTTGTTGATAAACCTATCTGAATCTAACCCTATAGCTCGTTCACAATATGGCTAAAAGATGATAATGCTAGCAGAATAGTTTCAATTAAAATAATAAATTTGTATATGTTTTTATTAATAAGTTATGACTTATTAAATTAGTGTTTGAATGTATTATATAGTCTTTAATACAGGTCAGTTAAACAATAACACTTTTCTTTTTTTATTATCCGATTTTATCAAAGATAAAACATTTTTAACTTGAATTTATATTTAACCTAATATATGAGTTTGAGTTTACTGTTAGAATATGCATACCTAAGAGTGAATAGAGAAGATTAATTCGTTAACTTTTCATGACGGTTTTACTAAATCTTTATATAAAGTCAGTATTTTAACGTGCAATGAATTTGGTTCTCGACGAGCTAATGCATTTCTATTTTTACTAACGAATGATGATATTTGTTTATGTTTTATTGAAATCATATAATATGTTGTGAATATATTTATTGATATTATATGATATTTAAGGTTGATTTTGTTTGAAAACTAAGATATTTTTACATGATTTTATCGAAATTATTATTATTTTATTACTTTTACTAAGAAATTATTAGATTTGTGAATGATTCTTTTTTTTATTGGAATTAAGATATTTTTACATTTTTTAATTTGAAATGTTTATATTTTTATGCTAATGGTATTTTTATAGAATTATAAAATGTGTATATCTATTTATTGGGATTATGCTATTTTTGTAAATTTGTAAATTAATTATTTAGACTCGTGTCTAATACTACAAAACCTATGCATCTATCGGTTTACAAACTACCACCATAGTTAAACTAGTCTAACAGCTTTAAAATATAATCTGTAGAACTATAATGTATATTATAGTGCAATGCATGTTTTATCGACCTATAGGGAATATGAATACATAGGTATAAGGCATGCGAGAATATAGTGAACTTTATATGAAAATCGATTTAGAAATTAAGATATTATTTTTGAAATTCCATGAAATAATCTCATTATATTTGTATTTAATTTGGGCACATTAGATTTTAAATAAAATAAAGTGGTTCCTCAATAGCCTTATCTAGAAACTTGAATTCGACTGGTTTTTCGAAATTGCAATCGAACTTTAGGAATTATACTTAATTTATTACTTATCGCTGTCAGTCATTTTTATGTTATGCAAACAAATATATATTTTATTTTTTTTTTGACACATTTACGTGTACATGTGTGTGCGAGTGTTAACAGCGATAACAAATCGTACACACTACCTAATATTAATTTATTATTTACACATTGACTCAGCCCAAATCTATGTCATTTAAATTGCCTAAATATTACTCCTTAAAGCATGCTACGCTCCAGCTCCCTAAACATTTTTTAAATCGAACCTTTTGAAGTACTAACATTTTTGTCTGGTATATAGCTATTCCTGGTGATTTGTAAACTTTCCCGATTTTAATGACCTATAAACTCTTCCGATGGTAAACTCTCCTAAGTCTACTTCAGTACTAAATGATGATACATGTAAACTCTCTCGGGTCTATTTTAGTACTACCCGAAGAGTGCATGTAAGGTCTCCCGAATCTGCAATAACTGCGTTTATACACTATAATTCTACATAATTATTTATTTAATGTTTATAATAATATGAACATACACATTTTTTAAATTTAACTAAAACTAAATCAATTTTATAAATTATAATTAATAACAATAATATAAATCAATTTAAAATTGAATTACACTTAAATTAAATTTTTATAATAACACTATGAACATATACAAATATCAAAAACTTAAGATTGTATATTTTTTGATCTGAACAGTCTAGAATTTTTTTGTATTGTAATTTTTTATTTATTTTTGGTATGAGAGTTTTTACCCGCTCATTTTATTTTATTAATCGTAATTTTGAATTTTTATGTACACTTCGGTTTGAATATCTTTTAGGGCATTTAATAAATAGAGATTATAGATGAGTACTAAAAAAATATAAATTAAAAAAAACGACACTGGAAAGTTTATATAACATTTTCTCCGAGAAAATGTATTATGTTGACCCGAGAAAGTTTACTATCAATAGTTTACAAGTTTTAAAAATCGGAAGAGTTTACCATCGACCGCTATTTCACGTTCATAAAGTGGTTTTAAATATTTTGATTAATTGACTAATTGGCTAATTGACACGTTATATGTATGATGCGGGTAATGATCAAGCCGTAATATAAACACAGTACACACACAAAGTTGAGCAGTGGCCGAATTGTGAGTAAATTGCCTAAACACGACCCCTTAAAAATTACATGTTTGATATGCTTTAAATATGCCTATTACTGGGAAAAATTACAAGTAGGTACTAAAATTGGAGAAAAATACCGTTTTTCTTTTTACCTTGAATTGTACCTTTTCATAAATCAATATACCTTATTTCAGATACTTGCGTACTATTAAAATAATTATAATCGATTTGAATACTGACGGAATTTACATTCCACATTTTCAACATACCGGCAATAGTGAAAATTTCGTACAGAAGAACCTCTATTAACCTAACTAATTGGGACCATACCTATTTCAGAAACGCAGAAGTTTGCATCCTAAGAATTGTTTTTATACTATTTATGTTCATACTACTTGTACTTATTATATTATTGATTTATATTAAATTTAATATTATATAATGTTCACCCATATTATTATTTAAAATTATTATGGGTATACATTTATTATTATTAATATAGAATTATTATCTACATTAATTTATTAAATATACATGATTGTAAGTATACGCTTATTGACGTTTTAAAGCATAACTTATCTACTAATTTGTTTTCTCTCTGAAAATATTTCTATTATTATCATTTATTAATATAGACTGTATAATATTATTATTATAAACATAATTTATTGATCTTTGGGTCAAATAAATAAAATATGCTTATTGTTTATTGCTTATAGACCTAATAACACTAAATAGTATGGTGTCGGTCCAGATGCGCTCGGGAATTTACGGTCGACATCTTTTTCGTACCGTTTACAGTTAATTATTTCCATCTACCTATGTATCAAATTAAAGTTATTATTTATACAATTAGACTAGACTACCAAAGAATTAAAAAAACATTGGGAGGCAGTAGTGTATGAATTAGACGAAGATTTGAAAAAATGTTTGTACACCATAGCCAATATTCAAAAATTTGAATATGTTATATTATTATTAATGGTAGAAATTTAAAACCAATATTTTCCTTCGCATGCGCTTTATCAAATTTAGGACTATCAATTACTATTATAATATTGATACCTATGGTTAAAAATATTGTGGTTTTATTACTGACTTATAAACTTAATTTATTAATTAATTAATTATCATAAGTCTATATTGAAGCAATCATATTTATATTATAAAAAGTAAAAATTTGAATTACAGTTGCCTCGTAAATTCTATTTGAGTTATTTTTTTAGTTTCAAATTCTTAGGGGTGTGTATAAAGTTGAAAATATATACTAGGAATCTTATTTGTATGGGAAAATAATTTATCAGAAACATATTTTGTCAGAAAAGTATTTTCCATGAACGGTAATTTTTTAAATATATTTGTCTTATTTTTTAAACTTTAAAAACTTTTACAGTAGGAGTTTGCATTTTGCACCATTAATTAAAATTTAGAATGTCCCCATATTTTAATCTTAAGGTTAAGCTAAGAAAAATTATAAAAACCTAAAATGTAAATTAAGTTTATGGTCTTTCAGTATGATGATTATTTTAGTTCAATATTTTTTTTAGATTTGATACATAAATAGCTTACTAATAATTTCACTAATCAAACTAGTCTAGCCATTAATAACATTATACTGATGAGTTAATGTGAATGTATTACCTATTATAGAAATTAAAATTAAGACTGGGTAGGTGCCTAACATTTTTGTATCAAAATTGTGCCATTGTTTAAAAAAGGTCCCGATAACAACATAATATTAAGTAAGTTGTGGTCCATGTTTCTGACATTTCTCGCCCAAATATTTTTAAATTTATAGAAAATTAAAAAAAAAATATTCAAAGTGATGCTAATATAGCATTATGGAGCAGGGCGCCAGAATCAGAAGAACGATTGAATATATATATATATATATAAGTGGAATAATTTTGAGGGCTATATTTTTTTTTTAAATTTCTATAAAATTGAAAATATTTGGACGAGAAATGTCAGAAACACGAACCACAATTTACACAATATTATGTTGTTATCGGGATGCAACTTACATTTACCGAATAAAAATACTACCTTTTGTGTAGGTGACAAAATGAATATTCAAAAATATTGAAAATTTATAATTTGTGTAGTATAAGTTATAAGGACTGACAATTTAATACAAGATTAGTTGTTTTATCGCCATTTAAAAATATCGACAATACATAATATTATGCAATAAATGTAATTTTTTTTGTATAGTAATTATAGACAACTTGTATAAGGTATAACGTTTAAATTCTGAAAAACGATAAACGCAAAAAATTTATAACGTCTAGAATGTAAATAACGTAAAACGAAATTTCGATTCCAAATGCAAGCCCTGTGAGTAACACAAAATTAATTATTGTTATCGAACTATATACCGCAATGAATTTGCTTGCGACCAAATGACCTCGCTTTAAAGAAGTTAAAATATGGTATTATTTTTTATTTTATTTTTTTAAATCACCATGTTATACCGGTATGATATTATACCATATTGAACGTGGCAGTACCTTAAATTATTGGAAATTGAATACAAATAATTAATTTTATAATGACCTAATCATTTCAGAAAACATTTTAAAAACCACAATAATACAAGAATTGCTACCAATCCTGATAGAAGTACTTAACCTATAGTGATAAAAAACAATTGTTATTTAAAATAATGTACAGTTACAATTCATAGTAAATTAAACGAGTAAACAACATGTTGCGTTAACAAATGCTAATAAACAAAAATAATAATTTTAAAAATAACAATAATAACTAATATTTTTTTTTTTTAAATAAAATATAAAATCACTTTAAATAATGAGTATAAAACCTCCTAGAATACAATTTTATACCACTGTATAATACAAACTCATGTTGTCTCTATAATAAGTGAATAAATTGTAATCGATCAAAATATTCAACCCAAAATATATACTTGATAAACACAAACATTTAATAATTAATAATATATAATAATATTTCATTACGTAGATTAATATATAATTATAATAAAATGTTAGAAAATTAATTCAACCCACTGCATGTATTACAAAATATAAGTTGATAGCTTGGTAAACTTTGATAATAATATTATATCTAATGTTATTTTTTTTTATTATAGTTTTCAATAAAATGTTAATATAGTTCAATACAATTATTATTTATTACTTATTATCAAGGCTCAGAACTTATAGCATATTTTGCTTCTTTTTATGGCACGACATATTATATTCGACGCTATGGAACTATGGAAGTATATGTCATGTTTATATAACAATAATTTCAACCATGAAAAGTACTCTTTTCCCAATTTTTCTGCATTTTTAGTATTTTGCATAATAATAATATTATTTAGTTTAGACAACGTACGCCCAATGACATAACCCAAATTTTTTCCTTATAATTTGTTTTCGATAGAATTAAAATTAAAAATAACTACTAACGCTACAAATGTATATAATTGATTTCTTGTTTATCTCTGATTTCTTGGTAAACAATATTGTTTGACAGTAGTGGCGCACCCAGGGGGGTGAGGACTTTGGGGCTATATGTCTTAATTAAATTATTAAAATTAACTGATTATTGTGTATTTGTGTTTAAGAGAGATTAGGAAAATTTGAAAGCTCGTCCAAAAAAAAAAAAATCTTGAGTGCGCGCCCGTTTAATAGTTTTACTGACGTAATCAACACAAAAAATGTTTCGATTGAGAAAATTGCTAGTACTTTATTATGTATAAAAAAAAAAATTTAGCAACTTTTCCTAATTGTTTCCTATTTTAAGTCTTATTATTATTATTTTTTTTTTTATTAGTTATTTTGGCTCAATTTTATGATTTTAAAATGCTTTTCTAAACGCTTATTTTGATGACTTTAAATATTACATAATAGCTTCCAAGCCAGCTACTATTATTCACTATTATATTTTATACAATAGTATTTCCTACTACTACTGTAGTTGAAAATATAGTGAAGATTTAGTATTTTTTGATTAAAAAATATCTAACCCCTCCTCCCTACCAAGGACAAATTTCTAATTGCGTCACTGTATAAACACTAGTGCCATATTTTACTAGTGTGAACGTGTTTTTCTGTCATTATTTTTTAATAAAAATTAAAATAAGTGTTCGATATTGGGAGGTGACCGTTATGAGATATTTCGCTGTTTATTATTATTAATTTAGTTAAGGTAGGTATATAATATTTTGGTTTGAATTTTTTGACCTAGATTCATACGAAACCAGAAACGTATTTAGGTATTCTGCGCCCCAGATGAGAAAAAAATACCTCCTACGAAATCAAAAAGTGTGTAGATATGCAAATAGGAGGAAATTGTGTACAATTTCAGGGAGGCTAATATTTTTGACATCAACGTGAGTGGGAGGGCTTCGACCTCACAGAACTAAAAAGTTCTCATAACCTAACCTCGCCTGGGGGGGGGGCTAGGTCCCTATAAGCCTTCCTACCGACTTCCGCCTACGGTACATAGCCCGGTTACCGCATACAATTACATTCACGTTGACGACTAACATAAATGCCATGCTCAGCGGCAGTGGTGAAATTGCATAATTCCTAAATATTGCCCCTTAATAATGAGACACGAGCAGGCACCTTAATAATCAGAGAGTACCTACATTAATTTTGGTACAACGTTAGGCAACTCATCACTAGGTATTGTTAATAAAAATAATAACCACGGAGTAATAATTTTATTATTTTTATTATTATTATTATTAATATATCGTTGAACTCCATACACCATATACGAGCTTATAACTCAGTTGGTATACGTCTCAGCTTTTATTAATATATTTTATTGTAATTATTTAATTGTAATTGTTTTGGCTAAAGAAATATATAAATATCAATCCCCAAAATTAACCGCTCCTAAAATTTTACCATCTGGGCCCCGAACCCAATTTGCCCTCCTCCTAATTACGGCTCTGCGTAAAACAGTAATCTGCGAAGCGGGAACACTTGGATATGCTGCCATCGTCAGTTTGCATAATCGTTTTTCGTAAAATATACAATATTATAACAGACTAGGATGACTATAATTCCATTTAAAAAGAGAATTGTGCCTTTTTTATCATCACGTCCCATTTTCCTGACGAACTTCAAATAGGATGCTTTTTGTCCCGCTTTTAGAAGATAGTCTCGTTATTGGTGTTATCTCCGTATTATATTATATTACGTAAGTAAAGGAAAAATCAATTTATGAAACAAATACAAAACAGTATTATATAGAATAGATTTCTATTAAAATTTGAAACCGAGGTTAAAACTGTTACAGTAAAATATAAAAATTACTAAAAAAAAAATAGAAGATTATTTTTCGAGAGTTGTCCTAATACTGTTTGTCCTGTTTTGTTTTCATAAAAAGGTCACCCTATGATAGGTCTTTATTGAATTCAAATTTAACATGCACTGGACACCTACGCCGCACAGTGGTTACCACTCGCCCAACATTTTTTTTTCTTATCGACAATATATATATTGACACTTTTTAGTGAATGCATTTTCTATACGACGACATGCACACATTATATTATATATTAAAATGAAAAACTGCGAATTTTATAGAAAAAAAAATACCCAAATATATTCAACACAATACTCACTCAAGAGCGGTGATGGTACCTCTTGTAGTGTTATATTATATTATTTTGCTCGAACCTTATAATAATAATATAATACTGTTGACCGATAGACGCAGGGACACCGTATATTAAACCCGGACTTCTCGCTTCTACAAAGAAACTCGACAGCACAGTCCACAGAGTCCACACCCAAACCCATGCCCATACCTACTTTAATTGTATTATTTACCCTAATCGTATTTTTTGCTTTTCTGCGTCTATAAGGTCTATCCGCTATACAAAAATAATACAATACGATGCCTTTTCGATTCGATACGCACCACTAGTACAGTATTATTAATCGGTCGAATAACATGTTGTATTATTGGTCAAATACAAACTACAAAATATAATGAATGTATATATAAATATAACAAAATAGTGTTATTCCGGAAAACTACAAACCCGCTACGGCTTATACGAGAATTAATGAAAAAATATAATAAGTAAAAAGACGATAACGATACAAAGCGCAGGGTAGGTATACGCCGTAGTCCTCCTTTATACTAACAACGCGTGGGTGGTTTGAGTATATTATGATATTATATACATATAGTTGTAAAGGGACATAATATTATATTATATTATATTATTTACTCACATTGTGTTCGCATCGAACAAAATGCGTCGAAGACGAGACTCGGATGCATATGTTCGTATTGACGTATATATGTGTAACATTTCTACGCGACACACAATGTCACAATGGTGACTCCGGTACATTATCGGTACACACGAACACGGGTAGTGATTCGAGTAGAGAATGTTCTTTAAAATAATATTATCGAGAACGAGAATATTCTCGAGAATAGAGGACGCTACACCCGCATGTGTTGTCTTCGTCTTACAAAATATGTACAACATAGAAAGAACCACTAAGGATGTGATCATAAGAAACAATATTTTCATAATATAAAAAGGAGAACTTTGGTTGTGCAATATGTTTTTATTTCTTCGATATGAGAACTTCAAAAAAAGTTCTTATTGTTTCAAAATCCATTATTTTTGTGTTTTTCAAACTTGAAAAACTTTTTATAGTTCCGATATCAAAAAAATAAACGATATTGCACAACCAAAGTCCTTTTTGTGTGGTGAAAATTCGTTTTTTAGTTATATGACTATAGCCTTTTTATTGAATTTTCCCGCGATAAACGATTTTTGCTATGCTTTTTACATATTTTTTAACACGGAAACAACACATGCGGATGTAGCGTCCTCTTAAAATTTTATAAATACTACTTTTTTAATCTTATTTGTTATTAATTATTATTATCATTAATTATACTTTTTTTTCTTGTATACATGAATACAATTCATTATTAACTATGAAACGGACATGACATTACTTAACAAGATGCTATACTTTAATTTGTTTTTGTCTACTATAAAAAATGTATTGAATTATAGGTATTAATCCTATTGATATATAACATGTATAAATTACATTAATAATATTAAAATGTTTACTTGTTAGTTAGTTGTTAATAATTCTAAAAATTATAATACACACTTGTTCCATACTATATTATATTTAATGCGTAATTATTTAAACAATGTTTATGTTTGACTGTGATTTTGCTCCATCAATGAATCATATATAACATAGAAAATTACCTAATATTCTTGAATTTATTCAAAAAATAATAATTACCGTAATTTTACATCACTACGTGTGGGTGGTTATTATATAGTATATTATTATATTATGTACATATAAGGGGACTATCGTTATAATATTGTATCATTATTTACTCGCATTGATACATTATGTTCGCACCAAACAATAAAAAGCGTCCTACCCAAGACTTGGGCTGCACGTGTTCTGTATAGATGTTTGACATTCCGAAACAACACACAATGCCACAGCGGTGACTCCCAATATTATTGGTACACAAGGGTACGCGCGATCGGTACAGCACAAGGTCGGCCAGCTCGGGGACAAGAGAACTCGCTAACAAGGGTTTCCAAAATAAAAACGTCCCTCTTTGTACAATACGGTCGATTCGCTGTGTAGCGGAGCTCGATTTTATTTACAAACGAATAAAACTGCATTGTTCAGATGAAAATCTCGTAATAATTCATGGGCCTATAGTACGAAAATGTCTAAATCGCTTTTTCACAAATCAATTTTTTGCAGAAATGGTTTAAGAGCGCGAAGACGCATCTTTCGAGCTCACATTTATGCTTATACGATTATTATTATCTCGATTTTATAAGAGTAAAAGGTTCGACTGTAATTTTCGAAGTTTTATTAGTAACAATAATAATAATTGTTTTGTAAAAAAAATAATAAATTGAAAAGTAAAATAAATATTTAAGTATAGGTACATAAATTAAAATTATTTAATAATTATTACATAATTTCATGTTAGAAGATTGATAACGACGAGAAAGCATTATTCTGAAAAGAATTTAATTAACAATAATAAATAAGAATGCAAAAGTTCTGATTAAATACTTTTTTTTATTTTAGATTGAAAAGGTTCTACTTTTACAACATTTTCACGCTAAACAATTTATAATCTGTATTTTATTGATTTTTATACTAACTAAAACGGCAAATTTTTATTATCATTTTGTGAAACAAACTATATACAAGTCGCTCTATACTTTAGAACTCCAAGTATGAAAAAATGTTATTCGAGGAGTAAAATATTTAAACTCGAACCTTAAAATTGCTCTCTTGGACGATTTCATAAAAACAATTTAAAACCTTTTCATTCTAGACCCACGAATTATAACGAAAAATTATTTGTGTTTTTGCCTAGTGTAGCATTTTTTTCTAGTCAAAACTATTGGACTTTTATAATTTTATACCTGACATAACCTTTTTAAATAAACGTGAAAAAAAACATTATTGTTGATTATTTTCGTCAAAGCTTTATTAATATATTGTGACAGAAATTAAAAATTTGAAAACTGCAAATCAATGGCTACAGGATTCAAGTTTTGTGTACATGTGTCTTATAAATACACATATATATTATTCTAAGAAAAAATATATAAAAATTAATTTATGAAAATATAATACATGGGCAGACGGCATTTTACGAATTATTGCAAATATAATATAAATTATATTATCATCATTGATTAAGACGTTTTTCTGGACATTTATATTAACATTTTAACAAATATTGTTAACAAAACTGTTATCGTAGAGACATAATAATATGCATATTTTATTCCCTATGTATTAAAAATATGTAAAATAAATGTGAACGTGTCTGATTCTATATATCATACAAATCAAACTTATAATTTGGTCTGCAACGTGCACAACTAAACAAACAAATATGAAAAATTCATAGACGTCCTAACATTATAATTATAAAATAATATTTAACTGTAGGTAACTTAAAACACTGAACAAATGCACAAATTAGCTACAAAAATTTAGGTAATAGTTATTACAAACAATACACGAACTACAAAGATCATTCAAAAATAAGCTATTTTTAATATTAAATTATGATCTATTTTATTAATGCTTTTTCGTCTTGGTATACCGCAATAACCAATGCATTTGCCCTAAAGCTGGTTACACACAAAGCAGTTTGGCCGCACGCTATTTAAAATCACATCCGGCGCTCCGTTTTATTTAATTACACATTTAGACAAATTTAAAGCAGTTTTAAATAGTTTTGATTTTGGCGACAACTTTAAATGTGTAATCAGATACTTAGCAACTAGAAAATACTTAATTGTATTATATTTTGATTTTTTTTCCGTGATGTCTACTAAAGCCGCATCATTATCCGTGAAACTTGCTAAATTTTATCGCAAATTGTTCAACCGATGCAAATAACAAATAAAAAATTTAAACGTAATCCAGTCAAATTTAATATATTATTTTGTATTTATGATTTGGTTTTTTAAAATTAAAATAGTTTCCGGTAAATTATAATTATCAATTTTGCAAACATTCAAAAACAATATATATATATAATTTGTTATACTGTCCAAGTCTATTCGTATTTTTATTTTTGTACTCGTGCGGTTGTCTATAAAAAGAAAAAAAGAAAAACCAATCATAGAGAAGGGGCGTCGTTCAGTTTTTCTCAGGGTGGGGCAAAATGTTCATCGGTCCAATGTTCGTTTAGTTATTTAATTATAGGTATATTACAAAGCCGTCCGCAGCGTCCATACAACTTGTAACAAAACGAATAACTTATTTTAAAAGACTATTAAAGATAAAAAAGTAACAATACAAATATTATAAGAGTTTCTTATTGTTTTTTATTTTATTTGTAGGTGCTATTGGCATAGTCGATTCAAACATTCAGTTAATCGACATGCGAACCAGAATGTTTTGTTAAAAATGAAAGCACTAATTTAAATGGCAATGATAAAATAAATATATTTTCATAATTAATCTTCTAATAGTATATTATATAATATTAGTAAAATATATTTACTTATTGAATAATTTAAAATGTAAAACTTAATCTGTTTAGCTAGACGTTTAAATGTTAAAATGAAAATAAAAGACAGCGATAGGGAAAAACAAACAATAAAGGTCGCATGGTAATTATATAAAAAGTAAGTGATAGTAATATCATAAGTATTTTAATAGCATAAAAATATTATCATAGTATAATTAACTTTTAATAGTAAAAAATATTAAAAAAATAATAATAAATAAGCACTTAAACTCTTATATGGATATCCTACATTACGACGTTAATGGTCATCAAAACAAAAATATCAATCGACTGTTATTTTTGTTAAATTGTAGCTTTTATAATCTTATTTGCTACGCTATATGCCATATAGTATATGAAATGGTGTTCATTAAAAATGACAATGATTTTGAACACGATATATTTGACTCTATACTAGCTGCTGTTTACTTTAATATGAATTATTTTCAGAATAGGTTGACAATTTATCAAACTTAATAGGGTTATAATTAGGGCTAAGAATTATTTTCAATAAAAAAAAGTAAAATATGCATTTTATTTATTAAAAATATACAAAATATGTACAACAAAAAATGTGAAAATATGACATAAAATACAAAAATTAAATTTTTAAAAATTCTAAAATATTAAAAATATTATTATAAACTATTAATGTTATTCAAAAGTGTTACATAAAATAATGATGAGGTATTTAAAATTTTCAAAAATAAAAGCCTTCTGTTAATCTTAGTACGTGTTTTTTTTATATTTTCTATAACTACGTTTAACATCGCATGACGAAAATTTTACGTTTTTAAATTTTTCTATTTCTTTAGGAATTAGATTGTAATGAAAATCTTCATCCATATTACTCCCATTTTCACATTTTACATTTTACATGCCTACTATCTGTCTACGATATAAATATGTTGGTTTTTATTTTTTATTTTATTTGGTTGAGTTAAAAATTAACTTCATTACAATTAAAGTTACTTCTTATTTTTTTACTTTCAAAAATATCACTGGCGAGCTTAATTTATTATATTGTCAATAATAAAACCATAAACTGACAATAAACAAATGAAATTATATAAAATGTTAATTTAAGAACCATAATGAAGACAATATATGTTTAACGCGTATAAGTATTATTCATTATTTTTTTAATTAATTTAAATAACAATGCATTTTCCAAATTACTATTAATTTAAATATCAACTTTTAAAAGTTATATATATAAAATTATCAAAGTTATTTGTTGAAGGTATAAAAATTGCATGTTATAATGTTTTATAAAGGTTTTTGTTGTTGACATGTAATTATAACATACTGTTTTGTTATACTATTATTTATTTAGTTTTAAAAATGTATTATATTTATTCATTTTGTTATATACCTATATAGATTTTTAAATTGAATAGAAACTATAGTAATTTCTTTTTAATACAATTAGGAAAAATGATAAAAAGTGTAAAATTATCAAAAATATTAGTTAAAATTTAAAAGTAATTATTTAATCCCCCCACGGGTTAGTGTTAAATTAATTTAAATTAAGGTTCAGTCGGAAAGCTGTTTATTCAATTTTTTATTTGAGTTCACTATCTTTTAATTTCCCAATTCAAGCACTAATAGTATAATAGGCCAGTGGTATCATTTTAGTTTTTAATAGGAGGGGCAAAAGTTTTGACCAGCCCAAATATAACTGAACCAAAAAAGAAATAGATTACTTTGGTCGCAAATTAATTTCCATATATATTTTTATCTCGATAGTCGACACAATATTCCCGTTTTACACAACGTTATACGTGTTAGAGGCATAAATAATCTCAATTTATGGTAAAAAAGACGCAAAGGCGCTAAATAATTATGGTACATCAGTAGCACCATTTAATATTTTTCTAGAGGGGTCGAACAAATTAAAATACAATGTGAAACTACGAAAACTTAATTGAAAAATCGATAGATAGCTAGTCTTTTTATTATAGAAATTTTTTATAATGAATTTAAGAGTGATCGTTTTGTTTTCATGATTTATTTCTATAGTATCAGCGTCTATATATTTGAACTAGAAAACTATAAAATGTATTAACTAATACCGTGAGTATAGTTTTGTAGTATTTACACAATAATAGGTACAATATTATACTCTTATTTCCCCAAAATTAGAAAATGTATAGTTATGTTATTTTATCAACAACCAACCCAACAATTGGACTGCTTTTACAATCAGACAGAGGCAAATACCTCCCCTCAAATGACGCCACCAGACTGTAGGTACGTTTTGTACTGATGTGAATTTTATGTTTACAAATTAAAATACCATATAATAATTTCATTATATACTACGACGCAGTTTAACCATCATAATACAATACCGAAACGCGTTTCGTGTGTCTTTTTTCCTCTGACCTTACCTGCAGCCAGCAGACGTATTCACATTTTGTTAACACAATGTACGTCCCGGGGTGTATTATATTCGCAGTTAAACTGTCAGAGAAACGTACCTACATGAACAAGAGTGCGACCGCGCGCGCGTTTGTCTATATTGTTATTATTTTTATAATAAATCAAACGTGTCCAGCGCCCGCTCGAGTGTGAGTGTGTGTGTACCCAATAAAATAATAAACGAAACCGTACGACATTTTTACCGATACGCATCATATATAATATAATATGGTCACATTGTCGTTGTATATAGGGGATTAAAACATGAGATTTCGTGGAAAAACGACCTCTAAATAAAATACAATATCAACCGGTATGTATGGTACGCCTAAAAGTATTTCTGTATAATATAATATAATAATATGTTCTAAATAGTTTTTCACTTTTTCGGTCGTGCGGTCGGCACAGATAATAATAATAATAATGATACATATGTATTATTATGGACACAGGGGCGTACCTGTGTATACGTATATGCACCTCAACCAGTTCAAATACAAAAAACCCAAACGGCAGAAGGTGTAAGGTAGAGACGTTCGGCCTGCAGGATTGTATTATTTATAACATACTAGCTGTCCTGCCCGGCGTTGCCCGTGCCAAATATTTGTTTATTTTATAAATATATTTATTTGAAAAAATCTACTTATCGTAATCTTATATATAAAATTTGTCAATTAACTCATCAAAATATAAAATAATAAATAATAATAAAATATAATTGCATTTAGTTAATCGGGCAAATGTGGTAAACGCATGCATCAAATCGTAGCGTTTATGCACTCGAAATAATAAACTTTATCTCAAATTATATCTATGAGAGTTGAATATACATTGTTATCTTTTTTCACGGATAAAGTAAAATTACCATTGATTAAAGTTAATACATCTAAATAATATATGAAAATTAATGTTTTTCTGTATGCCCTTTATGCATTCTTACACTATTATTCATCCGATCGCCATGAAACTTTTGGAAGTTGTTGAGTACACTCCCACGAAGGTTTTTGGCATATAACAACCTATCTATATGTATAAAAATTAATATCCGTCTATCTGTCCTTTATGCATAACGTACGTATAATGTACAGTTAGAAGCTCACGGCTTATAAGAGCTTACTTATATTAGGTATACAATTTACACGTAAAATGTTGTTTTTTACCGATTTAACTTAAAATCAAAATTTTGAAAAATCCTTTCATAGTGCACGGTGAAATTATAATATTAATCTATCATCAAAATGTCAAATCTATAGCTCTAATATGTTCGGCTCTCTGTTAATTATTAATCAGTCACTGGGGACACTCTCGCTAATATATTATAAAGATTATATACCGCACGACGTGTTTGTGTGTTTTGTGTACTTATACCTATGTCAAACCGCATTACAATAAAGACAACGTTTATAGCTTGGTTTGTCATGTATGAGGAACGGATTTCAATTCAAATAAATATAGTCTGTACGTAAATATAGTCTTAACTCCTGTTAACCGGGGGCAGTCCTAATTGACCGGTAAAAGTGAATAGAAAAATGTGCTTTTTGGGACACTCCATAAATCTTTTCAAACTTGGGATTCAATTTACCTTAAACCTTTTCAAATCCGGCACTCAGTTCACCACAAAAAGGTGTTTTGAACTCAATTTACCTATTCCCGTGCACCACGTAGTTGTATTGTGATACAATGCGCCCGACTTCCTACTTTGCCCATAACATATGTAAATAATAAAATTAATGCTGTGCGTAAAGTTATTAAAAAATAAGTATTTTGCATTAAATATCCGAACAATTTCAAAATAAATTGACTTTAGGCATACTGTTGGCGTAGAAGCGCGTACCTATGTCGTTACATATTATATCGTTAGCCACATGCAGATTATTAATAATAATTATTTATCGGGAATAGTCGCTATAACTGCTCTAAACGCTTATCCATCGGTTGTATTCGGCTTTTATAACTTTTGCGTGAGAAAATACCATTTCACACAAACCAATCAACAGTCTTGTTAAGAATACTTTAAAACGTAATCGGAATAAGTATTAAATACTCGGTAGATATCATTTGTATTATAAATACGTATTCGAATTCTGTCTTTCAAAAATATTTGAATATAAATACATTACAAGTATTTTTTTTTTTTTTGTATATTTAAATTAATGATGCATTTTTAAACTAAATAATTATAATAAATAGATAACTACATTTATTAATCGGGTCAAGTTAAATTTCAGCTAGGTAGATAAAATCATAACTATATGTCATCTTCGTATTTCATAAAATCTTATTTTGAGAACAATTTTTAAAATAGTAAAATACAAACAAAAATATTGTTTGTTGAAATACAACGATATAAAAACAAAAAAATGTATTTAATATTCTGAAATAAAATTTAAATAAAAATAAAATACAATACACGATAAAATTTAAAATATAGGTAATTTTCTAAAAGTATTTGAGAAGTATATTTGAATACTTAGAAATAATATGTATAACTGTATTTATTGCAGTCTGCATGCGTGTAATAATAATAGTTCTAACAAAGCGAGATCGCCTTTGACCCACTGATCGCTATCTACCGTGTTGTCGTCTATGTTATACAAATCGAAAATAACTCGCCCACAAAAGACACGGCGGAAACGCGTACATAAAAGTACGAACAATATTGAAACTGTATACAGAAAAAACAATTTTCAATTCTGAGTTAATATAACAACAGCAAGGTAAACGATCATTATTTGTATGGTTGAGTACATCACAGAGGGCAGAACGCAAACACTAAATCGTATACTATATATTATATAAATATATAATATATATTATATAAATAGTATAAACGGCATACCTACTATACAGCATACCTTAGGCTCTATTATTGATAAAAATTTTAGACTACTCACTTAATTTTACTGCTTTAAATAAAATTTGTTTTTTCTCGCTACCTACTCTCTATATGTTACTATACTGTCTTAAAAATGTATATATTATATATTTATATCTCTTCTTGAAGAATAAATAAATATAATAATAATTTAACAATGCAATTACATAAAACGACAAGATACTTATATTTTAATCGATAAAATTAAATAGCATAAATATATAATAATAAAAACTTAAACTTCACTTTTAAATAATTAAAATCATAACAATGCATATTTTTATTATTATACACTTATAGTTAAAACGAAACTTGATTGCAAAAAAATATATTTTCCATCTTGATGTACAAATATATTTATATAATAATAATGTTTCCAAATAGATGAAAAAAAATATATATTAAGATAACAATGATGTTTTTACTTAAAAATATTCAGGAAATATGTATACTCAAGTTTCAAATATTTCCTAGTGGCTGGCATATTATTTAAATTTTTGTTTCGTAGACCGTTTTACACACATACTCAAATGGTCTCGAAATTTAATTCAAATTGTATACAAATTTATAAAATTGTTAATATAATAATTTGTCATGACTTTCAAACTTGTTGAAATAATAATATATAATTTACCTACTTTACACTATATGTAGGTACGTTTATATTATATTGTGTTTAATGTATATTTTACAATATTATGCTATATAACTATATTGAATCCCGGAAAAAAAATGAAAATGATATTAAGTATACTTAATTAAATTTAAAAAAAAAAGTTGACTTTTGCAATTTATATTTCATTTTTCACCTTTGAATTTTCCATAATGCTTTTATTACTTCATACAATATATTTCTTTTACAAAATGTTGCTTTCTAATGACATAAAATTATGTTAAAATTTTTCAAAATAATGAGTGGTTGCAATATTTTTTGCATTTATGTGAATAGACAATGTAGATAATTATTAGACTTATTATTTTTTTTACATGTTTACATAGTGTTACTGGTGATTAATATTTATGGTTTGATTTGATTACGTTTTTTTTCCTATTATAATAAATTAATGTATTTTAAATTTTTAAATTGTTGTTTTTTTTCCTCGGTCTTTTTTATAGATTAACATTATACTATTATAAAGTATCCGTGTTTTGAAATGTACAATTTTATCCTACCGTACAATTTAGTACAAAGAGTTTGTGCCCAAATCTTCGACATTATGTTTTGCGATCAAAAAACCATGTTTTTTAAATAATACCCTTTTCGTCGACAACGTTGACAATATGAATTATGTGCTTCTTGGCATAGCGCAATAGAACTATAATTTATAGAATCAGTCATACAATCGAAATCTGTGAACCTATCTTATCGTGAGTTACCCTATATGGTACGAGATGATTGACATCGACCAATATAATATTCATAAATACAACGAACATATTTTAATAACTATACGTCTTATCAAGATAACACTACAGAGATACTAAATATTAAAATATTCTTAGACGTAATTTACGTATGAATAATAAATGTTTATACAGCATACATAAGAAATTTAATTTAATTTGCATAAGAATTAAAAACGGAACGCAACTTACTGCGACCCCAACGGATGACATCGATGTAAACGTCACAGTGAAGAAGTTTATGTCGGTGTGTAAATTATATGTTATGGTATAATCATAACTTCTTAATTTTTTTTATGATTTGTATTTTGGAACAAATTTCGCAACACGTGATGATATCATTGTGAAATAGAAGTGGGTGGTTAAAGAAATGCATTATGTTCAAATAGTTTATAATAAGTGATAGGGCTGGAAAGTTGTTGTATTAATTGCACGTGTTTTGGGGGTTCTTAGATTCATTGCTAAATAAGCTTTGCAATTAGTTTCATAACACTGCGAAAAAAATATTAAAAAGTTTACAGTGCATATACTGTGTACCTAACTTCGTGTAATTAATGATGTTTTTAACATGATATTTTTTAATTTTATCATTTTTTAAACATATATTTGATGATAAACTTATAATATATAATTTGAACATTTTGCAATAATATGAACCTACGTTACAGTGTATATTTATTTTGAGAGTATTCACAAGGTATTATTGCATCGTGTTTTTTTAATCGATATTAATACAATTTCATATTTTAAGTAAAAATTATAAAATATAAAAATATTTATTAGTAAAATATTTGTATTTATAAACATTGTGAGCAAAAAAAAAAAAAAATAATAAGTGCACATTTTTAACACATATATTTTGTTCTTTTTAAGCGTATTAAGTTCCGAACTCTAAATTAACAACGTTTCGGTCCGTTGAAATTCGAATGATGTCGCCGGTCAATTCCGTCGCGACGACGTTTATCAGTGAGTCACACGATCGGCACGCTTCGGTTTCTAATAAAATTTAATTAGACATTGGTTTCTCGCGATTGCCATGGGTCTCAATTATTACTAATTATTAACAGTTTAGCACCACCACTTGCAATCAGTGGCGTAACTTGGTGTAATTTTTTTTTTTTGGTCAAATAGAGGAAATTATGATAAATATTTTGTACATTGTGTTAAATCCCGGACGAAAAGTCTGAGGACAAGTAGTCCAAAAATACAAAATATTTTATTCATAAAATTAAAATTAAAAACATGTAATGACTTCCTATTATAATATTATATTTGATCACTATTCTTTATACATATCTACAGTTTCTAAATAATATTAAAATATATTTGTACTTGACAATCGTAATTCTTTAGGTATAAGGTATATTATTAAATCGATTACTAAATGAGAAAATACATATATATTTTAATAAATAATAATTTATATTTTCAGATTTTTAATCTGACACTGAAAATATGTGCTCGGACTTTTTATCTAACGGTAAAATAATAAGTCCAGACTTTTGTACGATTTTATTCAAAATGATCTTTATGTCTCCGAACTTTTTGACCGATTACCCATCGTGTCCAAAGTAATAATATAGTGTGGAACAAAGTGACACCCTTGCTTACGTCAAATAATTTACCAATTACAAATCTGTATACCCGTAACGATATTATACGGCCGTAAAATTTTGTAAAATTGTGAAATTCCTAAAAATATATCAAGTATAGAAGAAGGCAGGGTAATTCCGTACGACAAGCAATATACTGTATGATAAGGTTTTAACAACAATAGATTATATTTTAAAAGTTATTGAAATTTTATTTTCTTCCATAGACAATCTTCCATTGATATCAGTGGTCAGATTACTGTTACAATTTTGCATGAATTTCCGCTCAAAATGCACATTATTTCGTATTTTACGTTATCACTAAAATATTTTGTGTTTTTTAAGATCATTTTTTTAGAGGGGAGGATGTTGCCAATTTTTATTGTATATAACATCAAACAACTAAAAAATGTCTGTTTTATTCAAAAATCTAATTTGGAAGACAACCGTAAATACTTTTTAGTTAGTAAATATTCATTTGAGTAATTATAACTTGGGGTAAAATTTATAATATTATATAAATATTGTTTTTTTTTATTTTTCTTTAAAAAATATTATGTTTATATATACTATAACTTCTAACTTCAATGTTGTGTACATTTTACTTACCTACATTCATATTTTAAAAAATATTGTTTTTTAAATTAAATTTTAAAAATTTTTTTTGTATGTACAGGTAACATCTATCTTCCCCTCTCCATAAATATGACATTAACTTATAACATAATTGGTTAGAACTGATTACATGATACATTTTATTAAAAATATTATATTTTTGAATTTAAAAGAATCATACTGTTTTGCCCCAAGGCTTAATTTATATCAGTATTATTATACTATCCATATTATGTAAACAATGAGCAAAACTTCGAGCGTATACCTGTTAATGCATTATAAATATATTTTTAATGACTATAAACTATTTTAATGATTATATGATTATAAACACCGTATAGGTACCAGATAATTTGTGTTATAATAGTATTTGATTGTCATACGTGTTCATATAGTGGGTCGGAGTAGGTGTGAAGTGGTGTTTAAACTGGATTTAAACGAGTCTTGACTCTTGTCGCGTCCCCTTGTCGACCGGGTCGTCTGTTTGTAGGACACAAATGTGTTATATAGCACATTTATGCACGACTTACCGACTGTTGTAGAATAATAAGAAAAATAAACCTTCTGTAGGTGGGTGGTAGGTATATCTAGAACATTGAATAACTTTGCACGTAATATTTATTATAATTCCACGATGAAAATTCTAAAAAATGCCCATAAAACTAGAAATGACCTCATCGTGTTATCTTACATACTGGTTTTCAATAAGTCATTATCTATCTATTATATATTTAATATATATCCAAAAATCGTAACGACTTTAATCGGTCGTAATATAAGTATATTCCATTTAGACTTATAAATATAATTTATCTCTTATTTATACAGCTATACAATTATTTTTATCGATTAGTATACAATCATACTATCTATTCACATTTTACAAATTATTTTCAATATTAAATATCAACTTAAAAATTATCTTTATTTAATGTTATATGATAACATTATTAGATTTTATGGATGGCGATATTTTTATATCTTATCTATATATGACTACAGTACAGTATACAATATAACGTGAATTACATATTTTAATCGAAATAATACACATCATGAACTTCAGACTTATTTATAATTTGATAATACTTGATTACGTGTTATTATTGTAGATTCGGTTAAAATGTATTAGAAAAGTAAAATTACGTAAATAAAAATGAAAAATAATTAGAATCTTCTCATAAATTGAGTAAATTTGAAAAATCGAAAATATTCCAAAAATTTTAGATTTTAATACGTATTTACACATGAAACGCATTTTAAAACCTACTTGGCAATAAATTGGAACAGTATAGAAGAAAATTTACAAATATAACAACACTCGTTCTCCGAAATAATCGGATATTATTCAGTATTTCCATTGGATATTAAAAAAAAAAAGTAATACAATTTATGCGTTTAAATATTTATTATAATACGATAAATAGAGCTATTATTATTATATTATATTACATTATTTATTAATAAAAATAGTTATAAATTATGCGGATTCTTACTAGTCTGCAAATTGCAATATTAAAAAAATCTGTTAAATATTAAAATATTTAATTTATTAAAGTTTCTAAACTTCGTACATATTCAAGTCATCAAATTATTTATAAATTGTACTTATACGGTATTATAGTTTACCCAGGTACTAAATATGTTCAGAAACCGGGAATTTAACATGCTCATGGGCTTGCCCAACTTGCTTTTTCATGTAAACATTTTAAGTTTAAATTTGGACGAAATTAGATGTTCAAATGATGAATAACCATTTTAGTTATTTTTTTGTTATTTAAAAATAGTATTTGTGGGTACTTTTACGTATAGGTACTATTATATTTTATACACATCATTCCGTTTTCAAATGCAATATTTTCGGCAAAAATCAATTCAAACTACTATTTCACTACTAATAATAAAATAAATGACTTTAATAGCAATATATAAATAAATCACATAATATTCTTAGTAGATAACATATAACATCTTCATCCAGAATTGTTTTTGGTGTGCGATGATTTACGATTATATAATTTAATTCGAATTTAACACATATACGTGCATAATAAATTGCGACGATTATGATATTTTTATTTATATTATTATTTATAATTAAGACTGGGAATTTAATGCCTTAAAAACGTATATTATTAGGATATATTTTATACACAAAATAACATTTTCAAACACAATGTTTTCAACAAAAATCAATTCAACCTACCACTAATAATAAAATAAATTATCCTAATATTAAGATATAAGTAAATCATATGAAATATATACTTAGTAATATAGATAGTCTTCCTTTTATAGTACTTCCTTCAATTATTCCTTATATTCAATGAGTTATCATTGAATTAAAATTTAACTCAATATGTATAGGTATATTACAGTGACTTACTCGTCGATGACGAACTATGTACACTCAACAAATCACTTACTTTTTTAAACTGAAAATATAAGTATTTTGACAAATGAATTTTATATTTGAGAATATAAACATTTTAACAAATTAATTTGACATTTTAGAATATAATAATTAACCATAAATTATAACTACATTATTTCAAATAAAAATTATTTCTAGTCACTAGGTATCTATATCAAAATTTCAGCTAACACGACTTCAAATATTAATTAACTTTAAAATAATTCTTGTATTATTGTAGTTTTAAAATGTTTTCTAAAATAATTTTAGAATAGTTTTAATTATTATTCGGCCATTAAAAAAAAATAAAACATAACAATTAACAAATTGTATAATATACCATTAAACAAAACAAAATAATTTAAAATTCATTTACCTACTTAAAAGTTAAAATATTGGTTTCATAAAAATATTTATTCCACGAGACTTATTTTTAAACAAACTACATTTTATATTGATTAATAATCAATCCAAGAATTTGTTATATTCCGTATCGGAGCCGTTTACCACATTAGATATTATTTTTAATGATAAAATGATAAACGCAAAAGCTGTAAAACGTTTAAATTCTAAATAATGTTAAACTCAAAACTTGTAGAACGTTTTACTTTTAAATAACGATAAACGCAAAAAAATTATAACGTTTAGAATGTAAATAACATAAAACAATTTTTTTCAAATTCAAGCCCTGAATTAAACATCCATACTGTAGTTTCATAACTATTCAATAACGAATTACACTCGACACCTACTATACCTATGACAGAGCGAGTTCTCCGGATTTTATTCAATAAATATTTTCTATACATTTATCAAGAAAAATAATAGTTAATAATTTGGTTCAAATTTAAATTATCTACAAGTAGTCACAAAATATGTTTTTAAAATTATTCGTTTATGGCTTTATGCATCAATAATGATTAAATGTGCGGTAAAATAAACTCGTAAAAAACACGTTTTAAAAAAATATTACTATTTTAATTTTAAATAATTACATAAAAAATTACAATTATTTATTCATTCATTATTTTAAATAAATCTAATTATGATTTCTGAATAAATAATATAAAAATTATAGTACCTACTTAAAATGCAGATAAAAGTAATATTATATCAAATAATAATTGGGTATGGTAGACTTTGAATTTTTTTCCGCAATTAAATTAGCAGTCTTTAATATAAACTTTATTTCTATTTCTCAAAATTGTGGGTAGGTAAGCAAAGTGATTACTTAAGTTACAAAATAGTGTTCCATACCACAAAAAAACTTAATACTTATAATCACCATCACACTTTTTTTCCTATTACGACTAATGTACTATTAAAATTTACTAAAATGCTATTTACTTGGTTTGTGCGCAGTGTATAATTTAAAACGTAATAATGATTAAAAATTAAATGAAAACATTAACCTGTGGATAATTTAAAATGCTCATATTTACTAATAAAAATTAAATATTACAAATTTTACGGAATAATATATATGCGTGTGCTATATTATACATTTCACTTTTTGTTT
Organism: Pentalonia nigronervosa; assembly: GCA_014851325.1. Classification (NCBI taxonomy): domain Eukaryota; kingdom Metazoa; phylum Arthropoda; class Insecta; order Hemiptera; family Aphididae; genus Pentalonia; species Pentalonia nigronervosa. Next base: position 18,877 of record JACXSJ010001798.1, on the reverse strand, counting down.
ATAAACATTTTAACAAAATTAATACATAAATAATTAACGGTGCAAAAATTAAGAATTGTAACAACTATTATTTTGCATATTTTTTGCTTTTTAAGTGCATGTTTAAAATTTTTTAATTGTATATTTTACAATTTAAAATGCATATAAATCCGCGGCCTTTAGTCAAACAGTCTTATAACCCGCGTTCGATTTCCGATAATTTAAGGTACTATACTGCATAAGGTTCAATATATATTACATTGAATAATACTACCGATATAATATTTCTTTAAAAGTAAAAATAAACTTTAATATGATAATTGGGCTATGACTTTTTAATTTTGAGGAGCTATGCCTTCAGTCATTCCAATTAATTTACATCTATATAAAATATTATGAGTATTGTAGGAATGATTTAATAAAATATCCCTTATTGAAAAAAAATAAATCCGAGATCCCTCCTAAGCTAAACGCGGTCTGCCGAACGTAAATCACATTACTTGCTATATATTGTGTTACGCACTTGTTAGACGGAGACAACGGACTCCCAGAGCGTAAATAAATTATTATTATAACGAAACCGGGTATCGGCGGCATCCCTGTGCCACCGGTTCGAGGTCCAAATAGCAACACGATCGCAAGCGCATGCGCACGTGCACCGCAGGCTTACCTTATTGTCCCCCCCCCCAGCGCACGCGTACAAACCAATCGCAGAAACGGGTTGTCCGTGGGACGCCGAGACTCCGGCGCTCGCCACTCGTTAGTAGTTGTGTTGTGACTGTGCTGTGTATGCTCGTGTGCTCCTCCATTTCAGTCTTCATTCTCAGTTTCTCTGTTGGGTTTCACTGTCGTAAGTATGAGGATAATAAATAATCATAATATTATATAGGCACTTGTCGCATTAATGGAAATATCGCACTAGAAAATAACGCGTGTACGAATAAAATATATTTATTTATCGGCAATACGCGGGAGGTATCCCCGACCTACCAGCTACTTGCGGCGTTTGTGCGTTTCAATTTGAATTATTTGTACACGTATTATTTTCTAACTTATTTTTTTTTTTTTAAATACGCGTTCAAACGGATTTTTGAATTAAAAATATATTAGTATATAATTATTATAGTACCTATAACATCGACAACAATAATATATAGCTTTAACGCGTGTTAATATTATATTTTGTTTCCTCTGCGTGATTATATATCGATTATTCGAATATATGTATATTAAATGGTTCCAACTATCGCCCTGAGCGATCCGCTTTGGGTGATACAGATTTTTATTAATCAATACTGGACTAACCTAACCAAAATCAACTATATTTTACCACATTTATATAGTAATAGTAATTTTGTTCTAAATAGGTAGCCCAATTAATCGCATTTTAAGTTTTACTAATGAACATTTATCCGGTTTTGATTTATAGTTTTTTTTTTTTTTGATTATAGCCTTATGTTAAAGATTTATGTTACATGTATTTAAACAGTTTACGTATAATATTCCTTTATTACGTATTTCTACTGTGTATAGACATATTCTCTGCACGCTCGGACGTAAAGTACTTCAAATATAAATAAATAATGTATTTAACGCGAGTATTATAACTAAACATTGGCTGGTATAACATACGAGTTACTCGTACATACCTCTATCATTACGATCATATATTAAATTTTTTTTTTTAAATATATTGGCTTTAAAAATAGTTTCCCGGGAATTTAATGAACATATTATACGTAATTTAGGGATGAAAACGAATTAGCATGCACGCCGTGTATAAATAATAATCTTCTTTGGTTTTCAGACTTTACTGTATTTCACTGAATCAAATAGGTTACGTTAGTAAATTAGAGACTCTGTTAAACGACTTAATTGGAAGTAGTGGTAGTATACCATACCTATTATATTATGTCTTCAGCGTAACACGCAAATGAGTCATTAATGTTTTGCAGTTGTTTGAGCAAAAATGTTATCAGATCATTTTTAAATCATAGTCATGTAGATATGAACATAGTCATGCCTGTAGAATGTATATATATATATAGGTTATAGCGGTATATAGCTAGTAATTAGTAGTGAATACGTTTTGTAGTGTGTAGGCGATTCGATTTAAAATAATATAAACAACTAAGACTTAAGAGTGTGATTGTTAGATTCTTTATCTTTTTGATATTTTTATCGGAAATTATTAATTTATGTTATTTCTTATTTACGCAATTTTAACGATTAGGACTTTTTGTCGATGTCCTGTGGACTATGCTTGTAATTTGTATAAACGATAACATTGTGACATTTAAAGTTAATAATCTTTTTATAATCATTTGTTCTTCATAACATGATATTATTATATTACTGTATATATTTTATCTTGGTAGTTGGTAAATTGTCTAACCATAGTATAGGTGTTAGTATTAGTACCTAATAAAAAATTTAAAATAATTCTGAACTCAAAATTCGAAATAATTATTCAATGTCAGATTTAAAACACGTATGGGCTCATTCGTTTTATTTTTAGTAGGCCAAATTAGGACAAATTTACAAAAAATAGGTTCGATTGTATATTCTGCTCCCCTTTTATTTGGTCGAACTCTGATCTATACAGGTGTTGGTTAGCATACCTTTTACAATGCACTTTAAACGAGTCGTGTTTATGTATAACTTGAACGGTTTGGTTACTAAACGGGAAATTCGAGTATTATGATACATTTTAGGTATATAAGGTACCCATATAATATAGTGTTATCGCAACACCATTCATCGGCCATCGCTATTATTGTTATCGGGCGATTAAGAACTCAGCCGATGGTGAACTCTCCATAAGAGTCATAAATTATAATTAATAATAAAAAAATTATAATATAAATCAATAATTTTCTTAGCTGTAATTTATAATTATTAAAATCAAAATACTAATAAAATTAAAAAAATATTATGGTTAAATTGAATAAACTTTTTAATATAACCCTTATGATAATATGAACATACAAATTAAAAAAAAAATGAAGTATATAAATTATGGTAAATAATAAAACATATGCATAATATTAAACACATGTATAATATTATAGGCATGTGGCAATAGTGGTCTAATTTAGTGCTTATGGTCTTAATGGTAAAAAAAAATTGTATCTCTTAGGTAAAGATAATATCGCTACACTAACGACAATACAACATACCTACCTTTTTTCAAGTAATATTTTCATAATAAATTTTGATACGTAGTAGATACGTGTTGTTATCGCAGTCAATTTCCTGATACATATTAGTATTTAAACACTATAATATTATATTGTCATGAAAAGAACGATCATATTATATTGTTGACCAGGGAGAGTTCATCGTCATCAGGAGAGTTAATTATAGTTTTAAAAATCGGGAGAGTTTACCACCGTCATTACTATTATAATCCTTATAAACCGTCAATATACTGTCTGATTACTGACTGCCGCAAAAATATAATGAAATGATATTGATAAATGTTAATTTGTTATAATATGAGTAGGGAACCGATTTTAAGTTATTACTAAATAAATATTTACTTATAATCTAGAAATATTTAAATTGAAAATAAGATAGAATCTAATATAAATAATGTATAATATGCCGTTATACAATAATTACAAAAAACTTTATTCTGAATCATCCAAATAGACATTGTGAGGAAAACAGTTAAAAATAACATATAATTTGAAAATTTTAAATTTAGAATGAGAGAGATTCGATCTTAGCACTGTTTTATAACTACTGAATGATCTCTCTACATCAATGGAACTGATATGTGCATATTTCATACATTTTAATTTTTTTGAACTGTATTCGATATCTGAATTGTTTTTTGGGGTTTAATTTAATACGGAACACGTTCCAATTTCTTTATGGCATTATTAATTATTTCTTGATTCTCAGTCAATGTCATTTTAGAAGTTTCTAATTTTGAAATAGCATCAACTGAAAATCCAAAACTAACGGAAATAAATGCTAAATTGTTTTGCAAGTTTTTATTCGTATCTCGTCGTACAATAATACATAGCATATGCATTTATTTAAAAATATTTAAAATAAAATTAGGATTTTATTCGAAATAAAATGAAACGTACACATATGTCAAAAACTTTCTGATGTTAAAACTACATAAAAATATTTATTTAAATTAAAATCCATTCCCTAAATATGAGTATTTGATTTGTGTTGTATTGTAATAATAATAATAATAATACATCCGCCGTCGTTTTTTGTTACAGTTAATCAGTAAATCGTATCACTAAAGCAGCTCGTCATGTTGGGTAACTGTAGCGGCAAAAAATGGACAAAGTCGAAATTCAACGACACTAAATTGATTGATTCGCATTACTGGCGTCGTGGATTATTACGTTTGAAGACTGGTGCAACGTCAATCATCCGCTCGCTAAAGGAATACTTGACCGTACCAACGCCACAATCGTACCATAATCCACGGACCTGTAATAAGGCCACGATTACGGAAACGACCACCACAACGAAAACGGTCATCACGGTCAGAGCTAAGACTACAACCACGATCCATACTATAACGATCACGGCCTACAGTACTATAATCACCACGCCTAACTCCATCTCCGTGAACCCCGCGACTACCATCATCACCTCCACCAAGGCTACGATCGCTTCCGCCAAGACTAAAAATATGACAAAGACTACCGAAACGACGACCACTACTACCACTACTACCACCAATACTAACAGCCTAATCCCCAAAGTCTCTACCACCACTACAAAAACCAAAACCGAAACTCCGTTGCATAAGAACTTGGATGTTATGATTAAGATCAGAAAACCTTAGAGCCATCAGCTCATTGAGTTTATCAAAACAGCAAATTAACTTACACTATATTTTTTAAACATGAACTACAATGCATTTCCATTAAATTTCCATTTTTATATTGTATTCAATCATCCGTAAACCAATAATAATTTTTTAACGCTGTTCATTATAATGTCGTGAAATAATATTATGCATGTTGTGCGTACCTACCATCGTTCCGAGGAGGTATTAAAATATTATAACAATAATTAATTCATCATTATAATATGCTTCTTTTACTTATAATAAATTGTGTTATTTTTTTATTTACCAACGAATAAACCTATTTAGATATAATTATAGGTATGTTCATTTTCGATTGGTTCACAACAAGCGTGAAAACAGAAACATTTTTTAGGTTCGACGAGTTATTGACAACCGATGATGATAAATGTCATACACAATTTAATAGGTATATAATAATATATTAAGGGGATTCGACTCGGCTGTGTTTTTTACTAAAATAATACCTAAAATAATAAAACCTATTTTTAGCCAACCGTACCTGTCCTAGTAATCGGAAAAAAAATTCGGAAAACATGTTTAAATTCGTTATGAAGTTAACTTGAAAACGATTTTTCCACTTTTTAGAAATTGATTACTAGAACTCTTCAAAGTTTGAATTTTAAATTTTAAATTATAAGAATTTGAAATAATTAATAATATTCAAATGAAAAAATAATTTGAAAATATTATTGGAATAGTCCGTACAATTGGCAGCAAAAGATTGATATTTTCAGACAAAAAAAGTATATAATGTTGGTCCATGTTTTTGACTTGCGCTTATGCTTTCGTTTCCTTTAATATTGTCTCTAATAATATGATCGTTTACTAAAAACACAAATACACGCCTTGCACGCACTATATAAATTGTCTATATTCAATTTTTTAAAAACGAGTAGTATCGAATCCCCTTAAATGAACATTTTTCTTTTTTGGTCAACACATTTTTTACCAAGTTATAAAACCTAAGGCCCGGATTTATATGCTCTAAAAACTTTAGAAATATACACTAACAATATGCATGTATGTTCTTATTTTATAGAAATATCCTTTAAAATAATAAATAAGCAAAAAAAAAATCTGAAAAATTATTTCATATTTATTAATTCATTATTTTTAACATTAATTTTAAAGCATTGATAAAATAGAATAATATAAAACAAAATTGTTAACATTGATCAAGCAATTAGATAATATAAGAAAACAAATTTCTTACAAACGATAGGTATATGTGAGTGAAACCAATGAATAATGGTAAAACAAATAGGTGTAAAACACTTATGTATTCGTAAAATACAGAAATATACAGTACACGTCAAAAAATGACAAAATATGCAAAAATATGCAAAATAAAACTTTGTATTGTGGATCTATTGACTATAATTCAAACTTGCAGCTTATCCATCTACTTTTTGGACTGTTAAAAAAAAACATACTAATGCATATAAATCTTGCACCTACACAACTAAACTAGTTTAAAGGTCAACACTACAAAAGTTTTTATTATCTTATTGAAATTATTTGAGATTTAAAAACCTAAAATAATATTGGATGTCACATATGCCATAACGTATCATGCAATACGAAATTTATAACAATTATTTTGTCGGTGGAAAAAGCATTTCAATTTGAATTCAATGAAAAATCATTGCAAAGGTATACGAAAAACGGTTCTGATGGTGTCTGTCAGCCAAGATTACTAAGTAGGTATATTGTATTGCTCTGGCAGCGATTTGAATATTAAGTTGTACCTATTTAGTTAATGATGTGAAATTCCATAAATTTAATTTTTGAGAAATTTTATAAAGGAAATTTCGAGGAATTTCAAGAAATTCCTGAAATGCATGCATATAAAAACTAAATATTTTTTTTTTCAAATACAACTTTAATTTATTTATTGGTATTGGCCATGACATTGGCACATAGTACATTTTTAATTTAAGAGGTCTACCTGGCCATTTATTAAGGAGTAAAATTTAGGCAACTCAATTCACATGTTGTATCGACGGTGCGCGAGCCGTGCATGTGTGTGTGTAAAGGATAAGTAAGTGATCTATAATTACATACACCGTGTGATAAGTATATTTATGCACAAGTCAATAATCGGTTTTGATCACTATCTATCGAAGTCCTATTTAGATGAACAAAAATGATTTTACAGAAGAAACTCACGCCTTGTTGATAGGTCAGATTTTGATAATTTTTTTTTTTATTTGAAAGATGAGTAGTTTTTAGAGGTCAAATTGAAGCCCAAATTTTTATTTTACTTTGAATAGTGATAAAAAAGATTCTTAAATATAATAAATATTGTATATTATTCAAATGCATAATTTAGTTTCTATAATTATAATTTTGATCTAATTTGCAATATGTTCTCATTTTTTTTAAATAAAAAATTTAACTAAATCTGATTACTCTACAAGAGCTTTCCCGTAAGACGTATTTTTATATTAAAAAAACACCGACTCCGACCTCCTTAACATTATTTTTTATTAGTTTGACTCAACTAATTTATATAGGCATTATTCTTTATTTTTATTATGAAAATTTCCTGTTTACATCACTAACTATAATACTTAATTTATTATTGATGATTTTTTTAGAGGATGTCAGTGCACTGTTTGTTTTCTTTCTGTACCCACCACGTGACGTAGAGACAAAAAACATTTATGTAAAATATTTGTTTTTATGTTTTTGACTTATTTTAGAATAAAATCGCATATAGTAAAAATTATAGAAAAAAATATTTTTGAGGGTATGACAAATAATCAGTTTTAAATTTTATTAATATTTGACTTTATATTGGACTTTAAAAATAAAAAAATTAATATTGTAAGTCCAAATGGATATTCAATAATTGTTTTAAAATAATATTTAGACAAATTAAATACCTTGTCATACCCTCAAAAATATTATTCTCTATATTTTTTTACTCTAGGTAATTTTACTCTAAAGTAACTATTTTGCATGAATATGTTTTGTTTGTATAATATGTCATGTGTGGGCCGGAGAAAGAAAACAAATAGTTCACTGACATCCTCTCAAGGGGCCTATTTACTACCGTCAACTTTAAGACCCAAATTTTTGATAAAATTAGAGGTAGTTGATTTACGTTGTCCGATTTCAATTCCAAAAAAAATTCGAATTCAATAGAAAAATATCTACAGATCGTTCAAAACACTTTGAACAAGTTTAATATCGTTTAATTTTGAACTGTAATTGAAAACTTGAAAATATGGATTAAATAAAATTACAATCGTAATTTAAACTAATAATTAAAAATTTAAAGTATGTCGTACAATCTATAGGCATTTTTCTGCTGATTTCGAATGTATTTTTTCAAAATTAATGTCAGACACGTTAAGAACAGGACAAAAAATAGTACATAGTTGAAATTATATTATATATTATGTTAAATGTTAAGGATTTTAAAATTTTAATAACATGTATATATATTTATATTATTAAAGTTAAGAATTTAATTTAAAAATGTAAGAAAATCCTTTACAAATAAATTTAATGACAAAATTTAATATTTTATCAGAAATATTATCGAATAAATAATTATGCTAGTTAATACAATTAGCAAAATTTTTATAATTTTGAAATTTTTAAAATTAGGCACATTATAATTATTTAAAATTTTATTTAACAGTGATCACAACTGTGATCGTGGTAGAAGTATTAAAAAGAATCATGAAACACGGTAAATCGATAAAAATGGCATAACCATAAATAATATTGATAAGTATACCAAAAAAATGGACGAATTTAAGTTTTTACATAAGACTGAGTAGGTAAAATTATGTTAGTTCCTGTGTGGTGGAAATATTATATATAATATGTAAGTACCTACTCGGTAAAAAAATACAAAAATATAATAATAACCAAACTGTAATCAATCTGATGACGTCTAAAAAAACTTGTAAAAATATCATAATTAATTTTATAAATTAATAATTGTACGAAAAAAAATATCATAATAATTAAACTGATCATCTACTCCACATCTGTTCCAATAATCACAGATAAACGATTGGCATAAGATTAATGTACGATTCGCGTAAGAACTAACATAAATAATTCTTTTTGCGATGTAGGAAGTTACACATCTGGTTTTTATATTCGTATAGGAATTTATACGTCATTTCATTTGTAGGAATTAATGTATGTAATATTTTACCTCCTACATTTTGTGTAGGTAAAAAAACTCTTGGGTAATTACCCGGTAAATATCCAAAATATTTGGGGAATCGTAAGTTCCTACGGGAATAGCAGGTAAACAATTGCATACGTTTATTCCTACAAATGAGATTTGTAAACTCCTACATGGATATAAAATTTAGATGTGTAAGTTCCTATATCGCAAAAAAAAAAATTACTCATGTTAGTTCCTATTTTTCTATAGGGCAAATGCAATCTGGGCCCATGATTACTTTTTTGTTGTAAACTCGGTTCGAAAATTCCTGGCAATAAAAATGATCAATTGTAAACTCAGTCCAATAATTTTCACCAATAAACATAATATACTGATGTAATGGTGTAAAACATGAGCGGATAGGCCTACCGGGAAGCTGGACATTTCTCGGTGGCCCCCTCTGTATTTGGATGATGGTGCCCTTTGCCCCTTTTTATCGTTTGACGTAATTAACTCATTAGTATTATACAATTGTAATAGAAATTAGAAATATAAAATAATATAAAATAATAGTCCAAACAGTCTAACCTATAATCTTATATCTGTGATATTTTACAAAAAAGATTTCTTATTGGCCCGCATTTGGCAAAGTATTGTATTACATGCTGTTTTGAAGTGCTGATAAAATATAATTTATACACAAATACATATAGCGACATCCATTTTGTGTATAAATGTATGCTTACTTTATCCGTCACTCAAATAGAATACTAACTTACGTTTTCTAAATTAAAATTTGTTAAAAATTATTCAAGAAATAGGTACTATAGACCAAAATGTATTAGAAAGTCTATTTGTTAATGAATGCCGAGAAAGATATTCTCAACAAAATTGATTTTAAAGAAATCATTAATAGTTTAGGAACTAGGAGCTCAGTATTTGGTAAAATGTTTTTTTATTTTAAAATAAATTAATGATTTGTTTTGTTATTTTATATAATAATGTATCTACGAGCGACTTTTTTTTTCATGCAGATGGCACATTTTTAAAATTTCCAAAAATGGCCAATCCGTCCATGAATTGTAAAACACCATTAGTTTTCATATTTTTACAATTATAATATTACGTATAATAATACATACTGTACATATATCACAGACGCGAGTGTGTCATCTTTAGTTCATTCCGTAAATCACGAAGTCCCGCAATATATACGTATAACTATTTCGATTAATAAACAAAATTTACTATAATAATCGTTTGACCTGTTAGACATACGTGTACCGAAATATAATCATGTTTCATTGCTTCCTCCGTGTATAATTACTGACAGGTCATCGATAAAGTAAAATAATTTATTTTATTTAAATATATACGTTAAACTGTACTCGGTATAACTAAGCGTCTTGTCTAACATCCAAATCCTCTTATATTCTCGCGTTTGGTATAAATCTATCGCTACGGATACACATGCATCCCGTATGTACTGGGGGTCACTATTTCATGTGTAACTAAGAACACGTTCGTATGTGTTCTTATGAAAACGGTACTAAAGTGCGTGTTATTAAAATACACGTGTACACGTGTATTTAGAGTCCGTGTACACGTGTATTTAGAGTCCGTGTATACGTGTATTTAGAGTCCGTGTACACGTGTATTGAAAGTCCGTACGTTATAATCAGTGGTAGATACAACGATGGGTAACAGGGGCACGTGCCCCATGTGCCCCTCCCCATTGTCATTTATAAAAAGTAAACACGAATTTATATAATTTTTAAATCTGAAACTTTTTTTTAATATTAATTATTAATTTGAGTTTTATTTATATGATTGTATTATAATATATTTGACAGTAAAACACTATAAAGATAACTTATAAATACGACAAAACCAAACCAATTCTTTTAATAAATTACAAATTAGATTCATACATAATAATATAAATTATAAATGTTTTCGTATTTAATTTTTCAATGAATATTTTTTATTAATAACAAATTACAATATAATAACAAAAATAATTCCTTAAACTATTAAGTATAAATGCAATTATTAAAAATTAATTATAGAGAATTTTTTCTTATGATGACTTATGAATAAATAATTTAGGATAAAGAAACAAAAATATGAAATAATAATTAAACACAGTTACAGTATAATTATGAAAGAAAAAAATGTACATTAAATAATAATAATAATAATAATTGACGAAAACCCAACTCGTAATTTAAGTTTTATTAATAAAACGTATTTACAAATTTGCAATAATGTCGTTATCTTCACTATTAAATATCTATCATACTCATTAAAGTTGCTTAAAGGACGTCGTTCCGTAAATTAAGGTTAAAAATATTAACTCTAGATTTTGACCAGCTTGCCGTACCGGCTTCATCTATCTGTAAATGTCAATTATCGGTCAATAATAAACAATATAAGAGACAAAATAACTCGGTACACGAAAATTGTATAGCACACGTCACAATAACATGGCAATATTATTAATAAAAAAAAAATGTATACAAGTTTCTGGACTTTAAATACACGGGTATCTGAACTTTTAATACACGTGTATTAAGATACAAGTGTACGCGGACTTTAAAAACACGTGTAATTAAATACACGGGTATTCCTACATTTTATTGTACAATGTTCGAACCACGTGTACACGTGTATATCAATACACGTACCAAACCGAGAGCCCTAGTATGTACCAGTGATAGATAACAATTTATTAGTTACAGTGATAAACAACGTAACATTTATTACGCTGGTTTATTAATTGTTGTTTATAGTATAAAAAATTTGGTTATTTATTTTTATTTATTAATTCCATAATATTAGTTAACATTAGCTCATTTAAATTGTAGTGATCACAAACCGCTGTTAAATCTTCATCTACTAATTGATAACCTAGCTGTTTTTTATGTATATTTGAGAGTTTAAGTAATTTGTTAAATGTTGTGATTAATTTCAAAAATGTTTAGGTTTTGCGAAATTTTATCTGCCATATCATTGTTTTTAAATTCAATTTTCCAAAATAATTCATTGGATAATCTTTTTAAAATAAATTTAATAATTTGTTTTTCTACCATTATGTACCCTACAGCTTTCTGATAGTACATTTAATACGTTATCTTGTAAAGATTTATATACTTTTTTAGTTCTTTTATATACATTTTCTTTAAGCATTTAAATTTTATCTTCAGAGTTGTAATAATTAATAAAAGCGTTTTTAACTATTTCCCACGTTAATTTTGGTGTTTTCATTTCTATTATATTAAATAATTTTTTTGCTTGATCCCGTAAATATAATGGTATCATAACAAATTGTTCGTCCTTATTTGATTATGTTAGTTTTAACAATACATTAAAATGTTTTAAAATATTCAACTTCGTTCTCAGTAATTTTTCCAGAATATGTTTGGGGTTTTATGACGTTTGATCATAAGTTTGATTCATTTTATTTTCAAGTGTATTTTTGTTATGTTAATATAGAGTGAATTATTATTTATTATATAAAAATATTTATCATTATATGTGTAGTTAATAATTGTATGCTGTTTAGGTTTCTTTTATAATTTTTTGTAATTAGGTTTTGAATTATGATTTATATTATAATATATAGTATTATAATATTGTATTATTTTATTTGTAACTGTATTGATATATATATATATATATAGTTTATTTAATTAATTACCTAATAATATCTGATAACTATTTAAATATTTGGCAAACTATTTGAGACATATATCTTTATATATAAACGAGTAGTGTTGACTAGTAGTTCCGGTAGGAAAATGAACTAGTTGGTACTTTGGTGGGTCAAAAGTAAAAAATTCTTAATATTTTTCAAACGCGCCGGGATAAACAAAAAATAAATTAAAAAAACCAGAATTTTTACATAAAGCCAATTTTTGAAAATATCAATTTTGTTCTTTGCGTAACACAAAAACTTAATAACTGTAAAAACATGGTATTTTCACAAAATGTTAATATTAAAATTTTCTAAACACCACAAGACTTTCAATATATTTTGAATTTTTTTAATCTATTTATAAACATAAGACGTTTTCTATTTATTTATTTTTTTTTTAGTATTATTTTGGATAAAAATTTTTTTGCTTGGTCAAAAAACTTGAATATATAACACAAGGTTTCTAATGACTTGTTGTTAGTGAAAATTAAAAATAAAGTTGAGAGTAAATCTACAATAGTTTTATATAAGCGTCTAAAGTTTAAATTTCAACAAAATACATAAAAATCACAAAAATTAGCAACTTTTTTTTTATTTAGAAATTTAGAAAAAAATTTTCGTTTAAACCTAATATTTAAAAATTTAACACAAGACTTCCCATCTTTACCTTTCACAACTAAAAAGTTTATCTGAAAATTAAACACATTTTTTATAAACATTTGAAGTAAACTGTAAAGATATTATTGTTGTTTTATGACTTTATGTACGGTCAAAGGATACGCAGCGTGCACAGTGTATTCGCGCACACACGCGTAGGGGATTTCCCGAGTGCGTCCTGTTTTTAATTTTTACCTTTTCCCGCCCGAGTGCATCCGCAGTCTTATCGTCAAATTATATTTAATATCCCTAGTATCCTAGTATCCTAACCTCGGTCCACGGCCAATAGGTATTCAATACAATTATTTACAAATTTACAATGTACGGTTTAAGCAATCGTTTTTTTTTTTTTAAGCAAAAAGATGGGATGGGCGCAATCGTGTTGCACCGATCATAATGATTGCACCTATCTCCCAACAACGCAAAGACACGGGCGTCTCGGGCCGTGATCGTAGGTTAGGTCATTGCGCTCTACCGGTTGTGGGCGGTATCACTAGAGTGCGTCGACGTGGTGACAGGCCAATTGGCACTAATACAGAGTAACACTCCATGACCCTAACTTGTTACTTCAGGTGCCGACTTACTATGTATATTCAACCGAATAGGTGTAGCCTTAGCAATGATAACGCTCGGGTGATTGACGTCAAACTAACCGTACGGCAGATCAAATACTTCGGAATATAGTTAACTCAATTTGATCATATATTTTTAAATACGACAAATTGCTACCACTATACGGGTGGGCATCCCACCCTTCCTCCACTGTTTTCATCGAAGCAGTTTCGACGATAATTCGATCAACTCTCCCCCCCCCCCCATACTCGTACTCGCACAATAATTTTTTTCCACCCTCCTGTTTTTGGCCGCCAAGAGTGTCGTAATTATTATAATCGACTCTATTGTTCGTCCCATGTCATCGTCAAAGGCCCATACACACTAGGTGAATATTGTTCGCGCGCGGACGCGATTTCAAATCGCCGCAAACATTCGCTGGAAATTAAACAGCCCAAATTAGATTAGAGCACATTCACACCACGTACACCGAGCGGATAAAATCTGCCAATGTCCGCATCGATATTTAATTTTTGACTAAAATTAAACACGTTGTTTTGAGTGGATCTATGCACATGAGGCAGATATTCGCGCGCATTTCCACGGATTTTATTTAAAACATAATTTTTTTAATATTAAATTATACATAGTTGACAGACCATTTCTGGTGACTTGTACATCTGTACTATAATATTAAACTAGGTACCTTAATTATTTGAATTAAATAATATTAAAAAAAAAAACGTAATACCTATTTCACAAATTTTTTGTGTTTTTGGACAGTTTTTTAGTATTTTAGATTACCTTTTGAAAAATAGCTAATAATCAGCTTCTTAAATGTTACAAAAATAGTTTAATTTTACTCAAGGGAAAACTATGTATTCCCTAACCATCCCATCATTGTTAATGCGCAACTACAACCAAGTAAATTTTACACTACCTACCTAGTATATTATATTACATTATATCAACACATTAATCGATCCTGTAAAAAAATATATTGTTAATTCCCGAGTGAAAATCCAAAATATCGAAATCAAATTTTTTACAACCCCAAAAACTCCCTAAATTCAATTTCATCGTACAGATGCTGCGATGACGTTACCCCAGCACCCGGATCTATTATTTTTGACAAATTTCAACTTTCAACCGTGATGTAATGCAGTATTACGTATAGTATACATTATTAAGAATAAGTAGTAGCAATATACACAAATTTTATATCTAAGTAATACATATTAGCTATAGTTATTATATATAAAATTATATAAATAAATATGAAAAATAAATAAAAATCATTACATACGAACAACGATTCTAAACGAAGATGAACTGTTAGCCTATATTACTAAGCATACTTTATGAGAATATTGTAATTTATTTTACTATTAGAAGTAACACATTAAGCTAAATTAATTTTTGTATAAAAATTGCATTTCAAACTTTTTAAGTGTATGAAATACAATAATATAATTTTAAAGTTTCAAGTACCCACGAATAATATTTTTAAATTACAATAAAATAACTAAAATCGTTATTTTTAATTTAAATATCTATTTAATTTCATCTAAATTTGAACTTAAAATGCTTATTAAAAAAATCGTATATTATGTATATTTCTAATTTTTAAATTGCTATTATAATAATTAATATCTTATGAAGAACCTTATTAATTTTCGAGCTATTTGATCCAACACAATATTTTTATCCATATTTATAGAAAAAAAAAATCGAAAATTGTTTATGCCTGTACAGGCGATTCAAAATGTATGTTACAACCATTGATCACATAAATATTCAAAATACTGGAAAATGTATTAAACGAAAGTTTCTTGATTTAGAAATTAATTTAACTTTCCAGTAAACAATTTTTTATTTTTGTGAAAAACAGACAAATTTCTGAGGAATCTTGTATTTAATTGTAATATTTTATACATAAAAAGGAAAATTTTGATGAATTTCTAAACTTAATAATTTGCAAATTTTCGTAACAAAAATTCTAACTTTGAAAGATTATAAAAAAAAATTGTAAATTTACGTTCAATTTATTTTTTTAATTTTCACTAACAAATAATTATGAGAAAATTTGTATTACATTTTCAAGGTTTTTTATTGACAGCAGTTAAAAAAAACTAATAAAAATAGAAATTTTCTTATGACTCAAAATTAATTATTAATTTCTAATAGCTCAAAAAAAGTCAAAATATTTTAAAAATTCTATGGTGTATAGAAAAATATGTCAATACACACAACCAGTAAACAATTTCATGATGAAGAAAATTGAAGCATTTTTACTTCCTCAAAAAGTGATGATAGATTCACCAAAAAAAAAATAATAATAATAATTATAAAATCAATGCATTTATTGCTTCGCTCGGAATCTAAAATAAAGTAACCTAAACCACAGCACCCGTTAGATGAAATTAAATTTTGAGCGTTTTGGACGTAGTAGAAAATTTAATTTTGGTCGTACAAAATATAGTACATAATACAGCACGGTTGAAAGGTATGATTTCAGAAGTACAGAGGCACAGGGTAACGCAATTGGTATCGAGTACCTATACCTCGTAATTGAAGAGTAAGTCACTGTAATGTATGATTATGTACTTATGTGCACGTGTATAACTACTTTAAAAGAAATCTTGTATTAAATTTACAATTCTTAGCCATGCAAATTTAATATTTTATAAATTTGCAAATTTTCGTTTTAAGCTTCTTGACTTACTAAAAATATTTTATCGACAATTATAAAAAAAAAGGTTGGCAAGTTGGTAGCGCTCCGCTGTACAGTAGGTAAGTGTCGAATGAGTCGCTGTAAATTGTAATGATTGTGTTAATTTTTATTCGATGAATAATAAATCATTGCATACGAAAAACGATCCTCAGTGAAGACTTAAACAGAATATTGTCTGTCAGCCTATATTTTATGATATTATTGCTATTACACATATAGTTGAATTAATATCAATACATTTTCTCTCGGTCAAAAGTATTGAAAATTTAAAACTAGGGTTCTCATAACTTGTTGTTAGTGAAAATGTAAAAAAAAGTTTAGCGTAAATCTACAGTAATTTTTTATAAGCGTTTAAAGTTAGAATTTTGACAAAATACGTCAAAATCACAAACATTTACATTTTATTTTTATTTAAAAATTCATAAAAATGTTTCTGTAAACCTAAATTTTGAAAATTGAACACAAGATTCCCCATATATTCCTCTTTCACAAAAAGTTTACCGGGAAATCAAATAAATTTTTATGAGCGTTTAGAATTAGATATTGGATATTCACCCGTAATAACTACCGATTTCTCGGGGAACGATTTTTTTATTTTGTTGTAATTCAAAAAAAAAAATAAATAACTGGACACACTAAAAATTATCACTGAATGTTGAGATTATTATTTTATTATTTTCTATACACCATTAAATTTTAAAAATATATATTTTACACCATTCTTTTTATATGCATAAGTTCAAATTTTGACAACATTTATTAAAATTTTCAAATTATTTTATAGTTAAAAAATTTATAAAATGTTCAATTTATATAGCTAAGAATTGAAAATATATAACAAAGTTTTTCATAAATATTTTACAGTGTAACAAAAATCAAAAAAGCATATAAACATAGTTGTTTTTTATAAATATTTTAAGTTCAAATTTGAAACGAAATTAAATATTTAAATAAAGAATAACGATGTTAGTTATATGTATATGTAATATATAGATACACAAGGCAAACAGTCTGAGTACGACGAAAAAAAAACATTTTTTAAACAATAAGTTTTAATAAAAATAAAAATTGTAGCAAAAAAACTTTAATATATGCACGAGAGAATATAAAATCATAGCAGAATAAGTTACTGTTAACTAATAATGAAATTTAGCACGATTTTTAACTGCGTAAATGTTTACAGTGTGTAAGCTTTGTGTTGTAAGCAAATAAAAATCATCTGATTTCTCATTGCATCTCTTAAAACAATCAACCCACATAATGTACCTATTACTGATATTTCACAAAAAAAAAAAAAAAAATAAAAATGTTACAACATTACCATAAACTGTGTTTAAAAATGTTAACATTAAATAAAAGTTATATATTATTAATTTACTTAAACAATCTAAGTATATTATATGAATTATTACAAATTATAGTAATGCCAATGATAATTATTATTTCTTTAACATAACACCAATTAAATCTTTTATTATGAATAATTAATTATTATGTGCCAATCAAGTATTTATGTCATGATCAATTGCTTTTTCAGGCATAATTTCATACGTAATGTGTCTATATAGCATACAAACTTATAATAAATATTTTATAAATGTTTAATTCGTAATGTTGATCATTGAATAAATGTTAAGTTTTGATTCAACGAAGATTACTTTAATCTAAAATATAAAGATTTTATAAAAGTGAATTGAACCAGAAAATGAAGTTGAATCAACATTCATGTATCAGCATTTAATAAGCACAGTAATATAAACCTATACTTAATATTATTTGTATGTTGGAATAATTTTTATTAAATCCTAAATAAATATTAAAATTAACTTTTCTAATAAAATACCAACTTTTAACTAATGTTTATATTATCAGTATTACAGGATTATTCAATGTTACTAAATTTCATAGTTATATACTTTTTGAATTGTACCACTTGACTTAAGCACAATTAAGGAAGCTTAACCCTCTCAAAATCAATTGTAAGAACCCATAAAAAAAAAATTTCAAATCATTTCAAACAAACCTTTGTAGCATATATAATATTTTCCAGTTTTTTCTTAAAAAAATTGCAGGCTCCTCAAATTTTATACACAAATTATGTATATACTGTTATAACAAAATTTCTCAACCATTGCAGTAGTTTGTTCAAACAATAACTGATTATCATTATTCATTAGCCTATCAATACCTAATTTGCATACATCTTAAAACTATGGTTTATTAGTTGTTCTTTTTGCTGTTAATTTTTATTGAAATCATATTTTTAATACATTT
>JACXSJ010001797.1:0-70452 GCA_014851325.1 Pentalonia nigronervosa | reverse complement strand
CCCCCCCCCCGACGTCGATCTTCACGCCGGCCGCACCACCACAGTTGCTCGTGGCCGCGTCCGTCGTCCGGGACGGTGTACAGCGAATCCGCCGGCTAGGGGCGGCAGAACACGTTTTCCCGTAAACATTGTTCGTGCAGTTTGTGTTGTCGGCAAACAAATATTTTTTATGCACAACACTTCCATTCGGCTATTACATTCATACGTTACAAAACAGTGGCACACGATCCATAAATGTATATAATATTATCGATAATTATAACAGCTTTGTGTTAACTTTTAAAACGCTTGCATTTGTATGAGTGATATACGGTTATGTGAATGGCACGATTGCGAAAGTTTTTACCTGCCTTTTTTCGCGCGGCGTTGCCAGATTTGGTGCTTTTAAATTATATTTATATAATATAAATGGATTTAATATTATTTGTCCGTGTTTTGTTTTATTTACAAATAATTAAATCATATAATAAATAATAATAATAAATTCTATCAAAAACAAAGTAAATAATCCTATGGCCAAAAATCTCAATTTAAAATTTTATCAACAGTCAAAAATTATAATGATTATAAAATACGTAAAAATTTTATTTTATATTTACAAAAAACTGGACATTTTTACCAAGGAAAAAATTTGAAAAACTATTATTTTTTATTATTACTATTATTATTATATTTTTTATTTCATCTTCTAGCGTTTTATGTATTATGTAACATTTATATTTTATACACAATATATTTTAATAGAAAATAATGTTTTCACTAAATCCACGAATAAAATAAAACATCTTCAGAAAAATATACACTATCTAAAATTGGGCTAAAAAAAATTTGTAAACATTCGTTTTTCAGCTAAAAAAAAAAATTCTTCTTTGGTAAGCGACATTTGTTGGCAATCGTGTTATAAAAAAGGTAAAACGTTCGCAATCGTGTTGCAGCCGGTAAAACGGCCTTTGTGTAATTGAATTCTGGTGCACTAAAGTTTACCGCCGTCGCGCTGTTGATGACCTATGATGATCACGGAGTAGCATCTAATGCACGCAGTTGCGTCGACCTGGAAGAGAGAGAGTTAGATAAATATACAGATAGATAGATAAATAGATAGAGAGAGAGAGAGAGAGAGAGAAAGAGATAGCGAGAAAGAGAGGAAGAGAGACACACAATATTGAGCTTGTAAATGTTTTTTTTTTTTTCATATTCTTAAACGAACGACGGTCGTAAACGAGATTCAAATGAGTCGGCATATTATATTATTGGGCCACGACGTGGGGGTGTGCGTTGTTTGTTTAAGAGACTCGCGTATGATATAAAATAATATAGGGCGTTGACACCCATTGCCGCCATCCGGAGTAGTGAATACCTTTATATAATATTAAATACATAGCGACTCCCACACGTTATTATATTATTATTATTTCCGTATGTAATTCGATGTGATTGCAATTATTTCATATTAATTGTTGGTATATATACATATAAAATATTATATTATATATTTGTGTACCGTACAGGTTATACGGGGTACAACGCACCATTGTCGTTATCGCTGGTTGTAGTTTTCCACCAGAACTAAAAAATACGACGAACTACGCGTATTTGTTGGTACGTATTTCTGCAATGACCATACTCACTCGTGGATCAAAATCGAGAATATACTCATTACAGTGATGACCAAAGTCCTTTTACACAATATTTCTTATTTTACTATTAATGGTTAATTTAGATAGGGAGATTAAAATAATACGCGGCACATCCGGGATGAGCTTCATACAAATCTATGAAAAACATCCACGAGAAATAAATATGTGGAATAAGAATAAAAAGTGTATCAGAGTAATCAAATAGTAGAACAGTAACGGTTGTTCGTTTTTGAATTACATCCAAAAAACAAAATCGGTTTCATCAAAAATGTGTTTGGCGTAAACTTTCTAAAAATGTCTAAACATTAACTAAAGTGTATCAATTAACGAATAAGCATGCGGAAATTATCGCACACTATTTGTTGGATAATTTAATTTCGGACTAATAGTTAATTAGTTATAATTATTTAAAGTTTAGATGAGCGGAGTAGTAGATCAATATTTTGCGAGGTGCCCTATAGCACTCCGTTCATCTAAACTTTAATAATACTTATAATAAAGTTATAACTCATAAACTATATCCGTCCAAAATTTAGTTTTCATACATAAAACTACTCCAAGAAATATTTTTTTTTAGAAAATGGTATTAAAAATGTATGTTGTCATTGAAAAAAGTAAAGAATGATAACGATAAAAGATGGTTAATATATATTGTATTTGAATGTTTTTTTAATGATTTAAAATTATGTAAAAAAAACATTTTCAAAACATTAATAGCTTTTGAAATATTGAGTGTTTAATATATTACCTGGCATGTATATATCTATACTTTATTGTAGTCTATACCGGGGATGGGCAACTCAAAATTACTAGAGGGCTAATTTTAAGAAATTAAATATATAGCAAGACAGAGAACACAGAAGTTAAAAAAAAAGTCATTATAATTTAAAATTTTAAACACTACAAAACACGTAAATAATAAAATCAATGTTATCGGTAAGCGTAACTTGACAAATACGACAAAACTAATAAAATTAAATAAGTATTTATTAGTATATATTTAGACATTTAAAAAATAAGCTGCAGTTCAATACTAAAGTTGATATCGAATACTATAATTAATATTTACGTTTTACGAAAAACCTATTAAAATACAGATAAATGCCAACATTTTAATAAATATAATTTGAAAATGCAGCACGGGGTCAGATAAAAAAAGGTACGGAGGCCGCTGGTCGCTAATTGCCCATTTTCGGTCTATACTATAGACTAGGGTGACCAGACGTCTCGTTTTTGGTCATCGTGTCCCGTTGTCCCGACAAACTTCGAACGGGACGCTTTTTATCCCGTTTTTAGAAGATGGTCCTGTTTTAATCCCGTTATTTCAATATTATTATATTATGTTTGTGTAAAAAATATCGATTTATAAAACAATTAATATAAAACAGTTTTACTCGTATACATATATGTTTAAAATTAGAAACCAAATTTATAAATAACATACACCATGTTCAGCTGCGCGACTGTTTCGGTCGTCGTCGTCTTATCGCACCGACCGACCAAACCAAGCACACGCTACACAATTATTATTATTATTCCTTAATATAAAAGTATGTGTACGCCGACGGTCGTCCGCTATTTTTGTTTTTTGATTATTACGAATACCCGTATTACAGTATCGACAAGCCTGTAGTCTTATGAATATTATAATTATATTGATTTGATTATTATTATTATTATTCTATTCTAATTCTATTATGTTCGTTATCGTTTTTACATTGTCCGTGTTCTTCCGTCTTTTATAGGCATTACGCGTTTATCGCTAATAGTTGTTAGTTGACACTGTTCGCTGTTGACATTCGATCAGTGAATTTCTTTCCGTAAACTCATTTTGTATTTTGAAATTGACGCGTAATGCGTACCTATCGATATTTTTTCTAATTTTTAAAAATAATACCTAAGATGCCCAAAAGACGATGTAGTTTTAATCTAAAATTAAAAACGCAGTTTCCTAATTTAAGAGATGCTGATGAAACAGGGAAAGTTCTGTGTACCGAGTGCAAATCTGTATTCTCAATAGAACATGGTGGGATATCAGATATCAAACAGCACTTACAAAAACACAAACATGTATTGGCCGTGTCTAGTTTTAGCAGTGTTAATAAATTAACGTCTTTTTTACTCAAAAACGGTAAAGTAATAAGAAAATAATTGTTTGTGATATGACTTAGATTTGTATTTTTACTCTCTACAATTGTGTGCATATGTGTCATTAATGTATATGGAAGAATTTTTCTTTTGGGTGGGGGGGGGGTAGACGTTTCAGATGTGCCGTTTTTTTATTTTCTTAATGTGGTCGCCCTACTAAAGACTTTACCAATATTATTACGCTGAAGATATGTATGTTTGAACACGCCAACATAGACCTCATACTCTTATACTTCTTATACCTTATTATAAGGCCTATGGACGCTAAGTTCAGAAACTACTAGACCGATCTCAATAAAACTTTTATCAATAGATTCATTATGAGACTCAAAGGGTGTTTTAAACTTATTATTTCAACTCTTATGTAAATTTCTATATGGTGGCTCACACGTGAATTTAATTTTGATTCATTTGTTTATGGCTTTATAATTTTTTATACATGGTTGCCACTTGTCTTTAGATACAAAAATATTAAAAAAAAAAAAAAAAATTAGTATAGATTACATAGTTCGTTTTTCAAATACACGACAAAATGCAATGTCCTGATGTTTGTATAGCCTCTAAACTTAAAAAATACTCGATCGTATTGACGATGTTCCTAATATTGTTCTTAGACGTATCAATGATGTTAAGAGAGTAGTTTGAACCACGTTCTAAAATATACCAAGTGGGCCACATGCGGATTGCCCATCTCGGTCGAATTAGTTCACAAATCGAGGTTCGCCGATGCCGATTTGCTTGTGAACTGCGGTAGGGGCACCAAAACCGATAAAGCGCAACATTTTTTTGTTGTTCATTTTTTCACGGACAAAGTTGAGACAAACTACAATTTGTATACACGTACGTCCAATGCTTATGCTGTCTCCGTGACCTCGTTTGGCTATCGCATAATGCACTTCATCCACTGCAACTGACGTCTGGCGATCTATTGATCCCCCCCCCCCCCGAGGGGCCGTACCTACCTAATAGTTTACCGCGCGTGTAAAACTCGTTTCTTCGCGTACCACCTACACACACACACACACACACACACATATATATATATAATATATATCCGTAACTCTACGGTACTATACACTTATTATCTATAGTCTATACACGTACAACGCACCATCACCGATCGACTGCGACTGCGCACGCACTCTAACAGTCAGCTGTGTGTGTGTGTGGAATGCGGAATCTCGTTGAGCACGTAATATATATTTTCGGCACCCAATTTGACTCGGCTCGATTAATTACCGGGCGGCGAGAAGGTATACAATATAATATGTACCTACATAATATATTACAATATAATATTCGCTCGGCGCGAGCGCGTGCGCGTTTCGCGCCGGAACCAGTTTTTCAGTGCCGGCAAACCGACAAATTTATCTCGGAGCGAAAAACAGAATGTCTCTCCTCCACTCGTCCCACCCGCCTTTCTGTCGTCCTCCGCCACCCGAACAACGCACTCTGGTAACGGCGACCTGCTAAATTATGAAAAAACGTACGGGGATCTCAAAGTGGGTATTTATTATAATATGTAATATTACAATATAATGTAAATATTCCGTAACAATAATAGTGATATAATGATAATTGTAGTCGATAAAATACATTATTGTTATTACGCATGGCTGGCTGTTTTCGAGAGAACACTGCAGTCACAGCCTCGCTGCGGCCGCATTCCAGTGCACGCAGAGCTCGCGGTCAACTTTTCATTATTATTATTATTATTATTATCATATTTATACAGAAGGAACAAAAGTTATTTTTAAGCGTCAACACACGCGTGCCCGCGTTTTTTTAATCGCCATTTAATTCCTTTAGTGTACACAATATTATAATAATATACACCCGCAGAGCACCCGTATACGACATAATCTGAAACATAATCCGGTAGTCGAGTCGTATCGGAATCGGTATTTTTTTTTTTTTTTTTTATTTTTTTTGTAATATTCTCGTATATGTTTTGTCATGCTGTTGGTTCACAAAAGGATTATATATACGAACGTATAGAAATAGTGGCCACGGCCAGTTCGGCTGACAGTCTAGAACGGGTTTTTTTTTTTTTTTTTAACGCCGCGACTGCGTCGGCGTATCCGCGAAACCTTCACCCGACTGCCATACATGCGGTAGGTATACATATCTATACAATATTATCGTTATGCGTTGATAATGAAAAAAATAAACATTTTTTCCGACTTGAGCTACTATTGTACACCCGGGAACAATAAATTATTCGATTAATAATAAACCCATCAGTGTTAATATTTAATTTGATTGTTCGAACTCCGAATATACGAATGGCCACGCATCTGCAGCCGGTGTAATTGAATCCAAAGAGTTACGACGTCACTCCATTTAATGAAATGTTAAATCAATGTTTGTTTTGGCATTTTATACACATACAGAGTTTAGTCAAGGTACAAAAAAAAAAAATAATATGGTTAAAAAAATACACAATTTCATCGTGTCGTGTGGTGTGCGGCATACGGTATGCTCATGTTGAAATTTTATGACGTAAAATATCAAGCATGTAATAAATTATAGGTATAAGGTGTTTTTAGTTATATGCCATATAAATTGGACAATAGTTATTAAGTATATAAATACTAATCAGTTCAACTAATTAAACATTTTAATCTGACATTCAACAGTAATGAAATCGAGATATATTATATTTAATTGTTGATCTTGATTTTATGTGGTTCAAAAAACTGCGGGATTAATATTAACTCGTACAGTAGTTGTTATACTTATGTAAAATAATTGCTCATATTGATACGTGTATAAGGCAGATATCAGTTAAACCATATTTATTAATAATTTATTAACGATACGCTAAGAATTTAGTTTTAATATTGAACAAAGAGTTTGGTAAAAATAGTAAATTATATATAGCAATAAATTAAATATTACTAAATACAATAAAAAATATTGATGAATATGCGAGAATAAATATTTTTCAACAATATATTTTATTAAATTTTATAAGGTAGAAAATTTTAAACACAATAGAAATTAAAAATGCATATTGTATTTATTTAAAAAAATAAAATAAACGTAAACAATATTGAACAACATCCAATACAACGGACAATAAAAGCATTTTAGTTTTTCTCAAATATACTTATTTAAATATATTTTAAAAGCTGCATGCACAACACAATATTCAACTAAATGTACAGACAAAGCATTAAATGAATGTTTTGGCAAAACTCCAAAAAATAAAGATTCCCCAATGCGGACGAAGTACAGTGTAATAAGCAGGCATTGAATTACGATTATATAAAGGTTTCTCTCGGTTCAAGACGTTGATTATTTATTTGTTTGAGTGTTGGTATTGAAGGTAATATATAAGCCCAGTGAGTATTCAAATGTACCGAACTTCACTGAGAATTCGATTATCTCATCGATTATCACGTATAATTTATCTAATTTTCATACGAATGAAAAATCCCGAATATATTATATTACAATATGTATACGCGTTCGTATATTATAATATTATATTATATTTACGGTGTAAATCGTATTATTGTTATATGCCCATAAGACAACGCATTTATTTTTCCAGTTACGTGTGATGGACTGCTGAAATCAAAAACCATCAGACGTTAAACGTACCTAAGTATAATAACTAATAATATTACCTATAATATAATATATAGATTATCTGATGGGGTGGGGTAGGAGGTATCACTATGCTGCATGCACTGTCCGTGTGCCACTCCGATTTACAGCATGGTTTACAAGCGAGAATACCTGCCTGTCATTATAACATTATTATTAGGTAGGTATTTTATATCGGTATCCATGAGAATAAATATCATTCTTATCGATGATTAATTTATGGTTTTATTTATTAGTTGCTTATTGTGGGATTGAGCAATAACACAATGCGTCATGTAAACTAAATCATATAATATTTAGATGATGTACAAAATAAATTTAAACCCTCATAACAAAATGACTAAGGACGACTGACTTTAACAGTCTTTTTGAATGCTATAGTTCATTGTATTGAAACATTTTTAATCTATACATCTTGGTTAGCTACACGCCCACAAAGGGTTGATATTTATATTATATTATTAAGATTTTATTTAAATTGTATTAATTTATTTCTCAGAAAATTTTAATCTCGAATATCGTGAAGGCATATTGTGGTATACAAGCCACAAGGTATATTGTATTATATATTTTATATATTATTTAAGTATTGTTATGAATTTGATTAAAACATAATATGTTATTATAATTTTTGTAAGTATAATATATTACAAAATATCGTTTAAAATCAACTTATTTGTTGGAGACATTGTGCAGTGTATTCGTTTGTGAGCACACACGCATGTCTGTACGCGTTTACACAAAAATAATTTACGTTCTTCTTGGATTTATTTATCGTTTTATTTACACAATTTTCTTTGTGGTCTCACGGATATGTGAGAGTGTTGTTCAGGATATTTACTCCGGCATTCGATATCGGTAGTCGAAACGAGCCAATTTTAGTCCGTTGTCGTTTCGAAATTCGAAAAATGCAGACGTAGTCGTTATATAAGAGCGTCGGCTTCACCGGGCGAGGACGCAAAATAAATAATAATAATAATAAGAAAAAAACACCAAAGGTTATCGGGCGCACATATGTGGACAGACGGGGCAATATCGGTTTACCGGGCGCGTGAATTATATCCATTATAATTACAAGCCACAAATCAGCAGCGTCTCACCAGAGGGACGGACGAACGAACGTTCGGTTTTCACAAGGACCGGCTGTGGATGATAAATCGATTGCCGCCGTTTGAGTGGATAACGTCAAAATTGTTAACATTTTTGTTTTTTTTTTTCTATAATTTTTATACACCCAATGTATAGTATCGCACATTCTAAAGGTCTGAGTCGTATATGCAGTGTAGTATAAGTATTTACGATTCTCCACGAACTCGATACCGAGTCGGCAACAAAAACATTTACATAATACATATATACCCGTATAGGTATATGACTATATTATTTATATACATTTATAACGCGTTTCTTAACCCAACGATAAAAACATCAACAGGCTAAGTTCATAAAGCACGTCTGTACCTAACTATATTTTAAAGGGTAAAAATTCCTTTTTAGTTTTAATCCTTTAAAACATTTGCTAAGTAGGTAGTACTTACTTAAAATGTTCGTATAATATATTCAATATTTATACATCGTACTTATATTATTTATGATTAGCCAATAACAAATTATTGAACAATGTTCTATAGCTCGTAGAGATTCTCGATCTTTTTTCACATATTATGTCGCATACCATTTAAGACATAAACCAAAACTATTGATCAAAATAATATTTCAATATCATGCACTCATTATATAATATATTGCCATATAGGTCATACTCTTACTCGTATACCTGTTTTTTTCAATGTTTAATGGAAGAATTATAGAGTTATAGGACGGCTATACTAGTTGTGTTCCGCTATAAAAATTTCATACGAATTGCAGCCCGACATTTTTTTGATGGTACATACGAATTATAGCCCCAGTTGTCTTTTGGACCCATAGGCACTAATTATTAAAAATATATAATTCCGTATTATATTAAATTTAATTATCTTTCCCATTTGTACATAGACTTGGAGCTGTCTGTATTATCATTACTACAGGTAAGTTAAAAGTGTTGTATTATTCTTATTTACATTTTTGTGTTATTTTTAGAAATGTTCGTCATCATTTTTTTTTATGTCATAATTTTGTAGCATATGTGGTATATATATATATCATGATATGGCACAAGTAAAAATTTATTTTAAATTATTTGAATGAATTCAAATTTATTAATTTGGCTTTCTTCTAATTGTGACATAGTATTTCTTTACAACTAATTTACAAATAATTTTCTTTGTTTATTATATTTGTTCTGCGATGATTAAAATGAATACTTTTTAGTTTAATGTAGGTATATTTTATGCATATTTTTCAAAACATTGTTAGACACAATAATATTTGAATGTGCACTGTAGAACACGTCTTCGAACTTTGAATGAAAAGACTCAAAGCTCCAAGTATTTCGCCTAGTATAATGACTGAGTATTCAGACCATAATATAGGAGATAAATAAAATTTTTTTGACTTCTGAGTTCTGAGATGTATATTTTTAGTATATTATAATCAGTAAATAATTCTATTTTTTCATTGCCTGGCTGAATACAGCCATTAAGTAATCTGTGTTCTGTGCAACAGTCACTCACGTCGTCCAGATTTTATTGCCCAACACCTGCATATATGTATAAGCATTAATATAATAAAAATCATAAAGCATGTAATTTATTTTCAATATCAACACGTACTGTTGCGTATTGTATAATACAGTTTGAGAACTTTTGTTGTAGCTAATTGGGCAAGTTATCTTCTTTTTGTAGTAAACAGACGAGATCACGAGATTACTGGAATATTATCTTTATAGGTTTAACGATCATAGATTAATTAAGAATCATAGTGACGGACTTGATGATAAAAACCATACCTACCTATATATTAAATATTGTAAAAAAAAAAAAAAATATGAATTTATCATATTATACAATGTGTATAATATCTTATACATTTAATAGATAGCACAGACTATTCGGGGATAACGTTAATACCGAGAAGTCGGTAAACCAAAAATCAAAACGAACGAAAGAATCGATTTCCCGGTACCGCTCAAAATTCATTACTTGAATATCGCACCTTTAAATTATGGTTATCTGGGGGGTCTTCTATATTATTGTAAAAGACTCCAAACGCCGGTCCGGTATATTATTATTTCGTTAGATTGTTACACGGAGAGGAGGCGGTTCGCATGTCAGTTACATTGTACAAACGTGTTTGTAATGGATCGCCAAATCAAATATTTCACTTATTTCAGTTATTCGTATACATGTGAGAGGTTGCGTTTTGAAGGATGACTGAGGACATTGCAAAACGGTATGACCACGGGCGACAATCGAGTTTTATATATATATATATATAGAGGGTACAAGCAATTCCGCAATGGGCGAAACCTATCGTATCCGCGGACGTGAAGTTATTATAGAATTAGTTATCTCCGCCAACCGTCAGTTGCACCTGTGGTGTGGCGGGCATGTTTATCAGTTGCGCTCGACATATTACGTATATAAGTACACCCGCACGCAGCTACGACACCGATTACAGAATAAATATAATATTAATTATAATAAGTTAGTCATTACTATATTATACAACAAACGTAATTTATAAACTAAAAATTTTTATATTATCCGTTTTTGTTTTTTGTATAAATTACATTGTATGCCGCTCGTTTTATTATAAATATTGTATATTTTATTCTTTTATTACATGCATTTTTTTTTTTGTTTTCATCTACTTACATGTTTACCTTCCCTGGAGTTATTATCAGTACTCTTTTGAGCTCTTAACATTTTTATATTGCTTTTTTGTATACTGTACTCTTTTTTTTTTTTTTTTTTTTTTTTTTTTTTTTTTTTTTTTTTTTTTTTTTTTTTTTTTTTTTTTTTTTGCTAATTATATGATTTAATTCCGAATATCCACACAATGTAATGTACTAATAGCGTACAATTTGTATAATTTATAATCAATCGGCACGGATGTCATCGACGTTTTTCTAGTCTAGTCCGTCGCCTTCTCGTGTACATGTATTATTTGTAAACTTAATGATAAATCAATAAAAGAATATCCAATGTTTTAAAAAACTAAAATCCTATAACATCCAGGAAAGACGAGCAAAAGATATTATGGATAATTTTGCTCCTGATAGTATTAGTAAAAGGTCTTCATTGCAACCCGATAACGAGAGTTTTGTCGTATCGTGTAAGAAACGAAGAGATTAATACGGTTATACGAATGCGTTCAGCGTTCAGTGCTGTCTGCAGTCGCAGCAGTGTTCCGTTGCGCCATCTCGAAATAGATTTTTTTCCGAAACCTATATAGGTACGCTAAATGGAACGATTATTTTGTTTACGCGGTACCGTAAATGATAATTTATTGTAAACGCACGTACGTCGTACACACATCAGCTGGGTCGACTTATAAACACGGAAATATATGGAAGTTTCCCGAGTGCTTCCCGAGGTACTTACAGCTGCGGACCGAGGATGCATTGGGCTATTCAATAATTAATAATCTATCGATAACACGGCGGACACACTCCGGATAATATGAAAAATGTAAGAATTCAAAACGGACGCTCGGGTACCCCACAACACATCTCGCCCCAAAAATGTCGGATATTATTTTTGGATCGCGCGCGGGTACCTTATATAGTATACATATGACGGCATAACAAGCGGTACCTAGTTAAAAGGGTTTTCGTATACACACAAACATCATAGGGCGCGTCGGTGCGGTTTAATTGAAGGTTTTCCGGTGTAAACCTGCACTTGGCCCGCACATCGTATACACACGCGCACACACGCCCGTCGTTTGCAGGCAGTCAATTTCTCACCTCCTTCGTCGGTATCCTTACCCTCTTGTACGTATGTGTATATAATATATATTATTATTATATGTATAGATACGTCTTGTAATACGCATGCGTCCTATTCTAGTGGCGGCGGAGACGGCAGTGGATTACGACGATTGCGAAGCGGCGTTTTTATTTTACGATCCATATAGCTTTACAATCGGGGCCGGTTGACGAAGTCGTAAAATATGTCACAATAATGAGGGTGCCCATCGAACGGGATTTACGACCCGGACACTCGTAAACCGTATTGCAACAATAACAACTTTTTTTCAATGAAACCCATCGTACTCGAGACTCGAATATCACGATGGTGATGATGACGACGATGATGTGTTATAGAGAAACCGACGGCGGCGTACAGCAGTTTAGTATACGTTATAGGGCACACGTTATAAAAATACAATTATATTATTATGTATTTATGTGATCATCGTGCGTATATAAGGTAGTGCGCAGGCGGTCTCGGGTCAAATACGTTTTGTACGCGTACACCAATATATACGCCCGTATAAACATACCTATTATATTTGCGTATAATATAAAATATTAAGTGTGTCGGTTTCATTATTATCATTATTATATTGTATTAACGCCGGCCGTTGCGTACACACACCAGCGATTTTATCCTTTGCTTAGGTCGCATTCAGCTACCCGCGTGTTGTATTCGTTTACCCACCTATACCCACATGGACACATATATCCACAACAAACGTGCACACGGTTGATACCCGGTATACCAATACTTATGATAATGTACTATGTATATTACTGTATACACGGTAGGTGCATAAAATGTGCGATATACCATATAGCGCGTGTCATTACGATTTAAGTCGTCTCGATTTTAATATTACATGCCCGAATGACCAAATATTTTGACATACGGGCTTTCCTTTATTCATAGAAAATAGTGATAGGCGGTGGTCGTTTGAATGAAAGAAATAGTTGTGGCCAAAAATGTCATAGGCTATTTTTTAAACCAAAATTCGCATTTTAAAGAGGTGCTCACACAAGGATTTTGAGATTTACGATGGAAATATTTGTTTATACATGGTTACCATTGGTTACAACTTATCTTATATATAAAATTCTTATAATCTGCAAGTTGTAAACTTGTAACCAATGGCAACCATTAGTAAACAAAAATTATTGATATAATCTGTATATTGTAATAGTAATAGTAGAAATAAATTATAGAAATTAGTATTTTATTTTGTGTATAAAATATAGTTGCCATTGGTTAATCGGGCAAATGTGGTAAACACATGCATCAAATCGTCGCGTTTACGGACTCGAAATAATAAATTATATCATATGAGAGTTGAATATACATTGTCATTTTTTTAAGGACAAATTTAAGATTGCTATCGATTAAAGTTAATACATCTATATATATAATTGAATATTTGTCTGTATGTTCTTCATGCACTTCTACACTATTCATCCGATCGCCATGAAACTTTTGGAAGTTGTTGAATACATTCCCACAAAGGTTTTTGGCATATAACATCCTACCCTACGTACATATTATAAGCTGAAAATTCTAAGAAAATTGAAAGTATTATTTTTGATGGGATATATATGTATAATTTATGTTTATTTATAGGGTTGTCAACGGTTACATATTTTATAACTATTATAATATTAGTAGAAATATGGCATATACATATTTTTACAAATAAATTTATAAAAAATAAATAAATCTTTGGCTCGAGCAACCATCGCAATATTTTTCATGTACTTACCTAATTCTGATTTCACCGCACTACCTTATATACTTTCACCTAACCTCATCAGTGGCAATCCACTGATTTAACTACAGGTGAATTATCTACCTGATAATTTACTGCTCACATATTGTCCACGATCCAATGCAGTAGATTGCCTATCTAGGTGGTTGGTCTAGATAAATACAAATCACTTGAGGTTAATCTTAATTTAATATTTGGTTCAGGCAACACTGGGCGGGACAGCTAGTTATATATAATATATTATGTCATTAGAAATACAGTTAAAAAATCAAAATCGTTGTAAACAATGTAACGTGACGCATAGACCATAATAATATAGACTGATAGTATATCACATCACCTCATATAGAAGATTATGGAAAAAATTCAAAAATTATATATTGAATCTACTAAGTAGTAGATGAAAATATGAAACCGATGCACTTACTTATTAATTATAACAATGTAAAAAAATGTATTATTTTAAATTTAATTTTTGATTCTATATTATTTTGGTGTAAAAATTAAAAGATTAGGTATCATTATTATACCGCAATGTACACATTTTGTTTAAGTTTAAAAATAGCTGTTGGTTAAAAAATAAAAGTAATTTAGCTCATTTAAATATGTTTAACCATACATATTATTTCAACTCAAGTATTGTTAAATATTATTATTAAAGATTATTGTATATATTATATCTAATATTTATTAATTTTAATGATATAGTCATTTAAATTTAAAACCATGCTTCTCCTTGTACCTTATCACGGTTATTTACTAGTAGATAACCGCATGGTACCTGTACATATGATTTCAGGCAATTGCGATATTAGTTGTTTGCTTCTTCGTCTTGTAGTAGATCGTCGTACAATTATACACATTCAGGTAGGTATTACCTTAATTGGGACGCGTTAGGCTACATCAGACTGTATAATTGGATGACAAATCGGTCGGCGTTTTTTAAACGAAAATACAAACAGACGGATTATAAACCGCCCGCCCGGACGATACATATACATATTATACTTAAACATGTACACACTTTTGAATATTATAATGTTATGCGATGCTCTATGTGCGGGCCGCGTGTTTGCGCGCGACCAGACAACGAGATCGGGTTACTCTCATTTATAATAAAAAAGAAGGGAAACGAATATTATTAAAATAAATGGAACTCCGCGCGAGGAGTTGACAATTTTAAAGGTCATCGTTGCGGTCAACATTTCAAACGGTTTCTCAGCACTTGATTTATATTTGGCCACTCACAAACATCGTATAATATTATTCCTCCAGGGCTTTTGTCATACACCGGACATCGGTGCCGTATTATCCAACATCATAATAATATTATACAAGAGAGCGTAATATTCTAGAGATCACATATTTGTTTTTGCCGATGATGCAAATGTACCGAAAATAAATATTCATTAATAACACGTATGTAAATATAATACTGTATGTGGAATAATATGTCTTACCGGCAAGATTGTTTCTATTAAAATGTCTGTACAAAACAGTAAAATTACAATAAATATGAATACATTTTAAGAAAGTTTTTAATAAATTATTACTTTTATCATTATTTTAGTTGTTTTAGATGTGTTAGATATACTCTTATTAATTTATGCATACAATTTGTGTACTGATATTACGCATTATTGATATTATTGGATTTTACCTCATCTACTGTTTTACTTAGCTTGATTAGATTTAAACATGGCGTCGAGATTTGAAATTTATGTGATTTCGAGCATATTATATATTAATAATTTAAAAAATAAATTGGACTTATTTTCAACGTTGTTATGATGTTTCAGTTTTTTTTTTTTTTTTGTCGTCAATAACTGAGAAATATGTTAGATCGATGAATATTTTTCTCAATTTAACAAGTTCTTTGTATCTGCACCTATATAAACCATGGTAGCTTGTAGCTATATATTATATTAGAGAAATTAAGAGCGTAGGCTGTGTATTAATATATCTATTATTGTTTTGACAGTTATGGTTAATTGTATATCAATATATTATTTATAATTAATAACACGATTTTCATTGTTCATGCACCTATAGTCTAAAATAATGACAAGCGATCACGTGAAATCTGTCGAAAATAATTCGATTTTTATTAAAAACAATATCATAATAATCCTACATTTAATTATTTTAATCGTTATTGTTTTCGATAAATAATTAATTTATAAATCATACGTTTATTGTGTTACAAGGGAACCCAGCGTTACTTCAAAATCAAAATTATAATTTTACACAATAGTTGTCAGACGAGATTAATGAATAATGATAATTTTAATCAAAAATTACATATTTAATATTTATTAATTCATATTTTAGATCGATTGTTCACCCATACAGTGTTGGGTGCGTATTATTGCAAAAAAATAATTATAATAATTAACGAATTAAATGTAATAAATAATAAATATATACATATAGGTATACAAATATTATTCATTACACAATTTTACGAATTATAGTGAAGTATGTATTAATTATTAATTAACGATTTGTTCAATATTTTCTTTAATATCAATACAGTATATATTAATAATAAAAAAATAGAAAGGAGATAGTTATATCATTTATTAGGTACGATCATGTGAAACGAAGATTGTGTTCATTGACGTTAAAAATACAATAAATCCAATATAATATTTAATATTAAAAGTAGTGAAACAAAAAAATACTGACAAGAAGTAATGAAATGTAAACAAAAATTGTTAATTCAGATTCAAAAATTAAAAGATAAAAAAGAAGTTAATTCTCAGAAACAAGAAAATAAAAGAACTTCAACTAGAAAACAAATAGGTACAGTGCATGTAAGATCAGTTAGCAGAAAAAACCGTTGAAAAAAATGGAACTTTTAAAAAGTGAATGTATATGCATATATTATATTAGCTTACTAACTTTTTTAATTACTGCAATTGCAAAATTTAGCTAATAATGATTGAAAACTGTCCTAAATGTTTTTTCGGCCACACGAACAATTGTTTTTTTGTTCAGCTCGTTCACAGTTCTTTTTTAATAATGAAACATTTTCTTCTTTTAAGTTGCATTCTTGTAACTGTTTTTTCTGCTTATTGATCTTATAAACATAGGATTTGTTTTCTCGTTGGAGTTCTTTTATTTTCTTGTTTCTACGAGTTAACTCTTCATTCACCAAAAAATTTTTATCTTTTAATTTATGAATCTGAATTACCAATTTATGTTTACATTTCTCTGCATCTGATAGTTTTTTTAATGCATCTACTGTATTTTCAATATTAAATACATCGCGGTTTATTGTATTTTTAACATCACTGAACGCAATCTTCGTTTCATATAGTTTTTCGCATACGATGTTAAATTTAGCAGTAAGTTTATCCTGCTCAAGTTTTAAATTTGTTTCGAATTGTTTCGCCGAATCTAGGAGTTCAGTTGTTATACATTTTGAGTCCATCTTAAGTTCACTATTCACATTAATTTGCCTGCGTAAATTACAATTTTCCTCTTCCATTGATTTCAAATTTGTACTAAGTTTTTTAAATAATTCATTTTTTTCTTCTATTTTGGCCTAAATAACAGTTAACAGGTGACAATTTAATAATTGCATACATAGTTAGTTTATAGCATGATTTAATTAGGTATATTATAGCTATAGGTCGTTGTTCGACGTAACCCGTATAATTTATATCAAACACATCGAACAATTTAAAACTATAAGTAGTAGGTATCTACTGAATTAGTATATTTTATTCAAGATTCGTTTAAAAAGTCAATATTAGGATATAGAAGCGTAAAAAAATGAATACCTGTATATTTTACTTGATATATGTTTCATACATAAAAAACGCATTAATTACAATTAATAATTATTAATATTATTCTATTAATTACAATTTATCGATTTATTTTATAAATTATAATAAAACAATGCGTGCATAAAATAAGTCATTTTTAAATTTAAAATGATTTAGTAATGTAACTTTTGTAATTTGTTAATACCCATTAAATGGAAACATAAAAAAAATGCTAACATATGATATAGGTAATTAAAAAGTATCTATTTATTTACTTTATAGGTGTACAGTTCTTCAAGGACACATGCTTTAAATTCTCTCATTTCTTTTATTTTGGTTTTAAGTATGTTTTCATTCAATTTTAGCGAATTATAATGAGTAATGATTTCATTAGTTAATTCACATTGCTCGTTGTATTTATTCTCCCAATCGCAAATCTATTTAAAAACATTTATTATTAATAAAAATTTCGTTTTACCATAATTGCTATCTTACATATTGGCCTGACTCTGAACACATTATTAATATATTTATACCTTTTTACTTTTTTGTTAGTTATAAATACAAACAATTCTTTTTTGTTTATAGCAACTGTATACTATATAATTGTTTATTTAGTAAATTCAATTTTCTGTTATTGTACATGACTATTGACATAAACAGGGCGATTCAAAGCAGCTTGCCTCCATTTTTTCTTTTAACAATAACATTTATGTAAAATTTTGTGCTACTTCAAAACCACTACGTAGCAGTACGATCTTCTATTTTTAAAATGAGAACCCTCCTCCCCCTTTTTTTCTGTAAATTATTTAATGGATAATTTTTTTTAAAAATATTGATACCTACTTAATTCAAAATTCGAATGAGTAATTTCTTTGTTATACAATTTTGTACTAAGAATATGGTCCTTAAAAATGGTTTTACAAAAATATTAAGTCTTTTTTCGTTTTAGTTTAATGTATTATGAATAAATGAATTATAATATAATTAAAAAATGTTATGAACGAATGCTCCACGAACTGATCTGTCTGTTGGTATATTGTATTAATTTATAATATATTGTTTTATAATTTTAAATGCAACATCAATTATAAATTAGTTACTAGGTATTGTACATTTAAATAAACTAAAATGTCAAATGTCAAATTGTCAAACTCAAAACCAGATAGCGCTCTAAGTACACACCTAATCAACACGAATTCCGCATACCTTAGCATTATGAATTATTAATTATCTATTCACACAAGTGTATTATTTATTTTTCAATTAATAAAAAAGAAAGCATAAATTACTGAATGTTATTTTGATTTATTACTCACTTGAAAATGTATGATGTATTGTGTATGATTTAATAAAGGTTTTGTTGTCTTAATTTTCAGTCTACCGAGATTTTGAATAAATGGATTGTACCTAGATCAGCGATTGTTTTATAAATTTCCTCGTAGGTATAGAAGTCGAGAAAAACTAATTTTAAAAAAATATGAAAAACGATAAAGAATTTTGGAAACATATACGGAAGTCTAACCTATATTAGTTTTTAAAATCTTGGCCATTCTTATGTAGATCGAGTCATCGAGCTCCGATCAGTGTATTTTTTAATACAATAATTTATAATTCTTTCAAATTTTAAAACACCTATTGTTGACTACATATACTCCCATATAGTGGCGTCATTTGAGAGAGAATGGAGATGGCATTTGCCCTACACTTAATTTTGATGGGCTGGTCAAATGTTTGGACTTTTAGAACGATAAGGTCTCATAGCGGGTTGTTCTTCTTTGAGCCAGAGTTAATAATCGTAAATTGTTTAAATTTTTAAGAAATATACCAATAGAGAAGAATATTATTAAAAATGCTAAAATACGACACTTAAACAGCTGATTAATATTTTTTGTTATTAGGAATTATGATCACGGTTCACGAATTAAGATTAAATAATATGCCTAACATGAAGTTGTAAATGTATTTCGCCTTTTCGGTGTTGTATTAGAATATCACCCGTGATTATGATTTATGGGTTTTCTGTTTTGACAACAGACTGTTATCATATTATCATTAAATAAAACAGACTTGAGATTTTTGTACTTTAAACTTTCTATAATTTGAATTTTCGAATGCACCCCGGAACATCTGACTTTGGACTTCTGTTTGGTAAGCATTTTATTTTTTTGCAGACATATGACGTCTTGTAGATATTCTTTAAAATCTTAATCGCTTATTGCTATTATATATTATTATTGCTATTATATATTTTTTTAATTACATCATCTGAATCATTACTATAACCTATATTATTTATTTACATCTCATAGAAGTTTGCCTAAACAAATACACATTACTTTAATATTTATTTTGTAAATACATGCATGGATTTAAAAATAATATATATATATATATATATATATATATATATATTAAGGAAATCGTAAGCGGTTATTTTCTGTTTTTGTCTAACACATGTGTATCATAGGAATTTAGAAATGTGTTAGACAAAAACAGAAAATAACTGCTTACGATTCCTTTAATGGTAGAAACAAAAATGTAATAATTCATATTTATCTGCATAATATATTCACATCATAGTCATTCGATAATTAATGAATTTATTTTAACTAAATACGTATTGTTACTCGCAAATTTGGTAAATTTTTAGATTCTTTTACATCTACTTATACTAATCTATGTATCTGAACTGACTACCAACTACCAAGTATAAGTAAAGGTTTATAATGTTCGTGTTTTTACTGTTTTACATATTCGTAATATTATGAAAAATAATTTGTTTTTAGGTACCTGCACGATTTGCGAGTGTAACGATCGGTTATGTACTATAACTATTATTTTAATTAAATCGGGCGAGTAAAAATTTTGCCTAAGAAAAACTGAATTGATGCCTATGATCCCATAGTTCCAGTATCAGCACATTATTATTGTACTTTTTATTAGATGTACCTGCAGTCAACTAATGATTATAGTTTAATATGCTGTATTGCTATTTACCTAGCTATTTAACTTATAATTAACTATATATAAGCTAAAATTGAAATTATGTAAATCGGCATTGTTATATTTGTTTCCTTTCTAGTAGTAAACTAATTTTGCTAATTACCAATAAATCGTTTTTATTTTTACTAAATCAAATAAATAATTAAATATGCATCTGTTAAATAATTATTGTTTAATGATTTCTTATGCATTTTCCTCTTTGGACGAGTTATATGATTGGTTGAAAATAGATATAGTTGATAAAAAGTTACAAATTAAAATAACGTTATAAAATATAAAGAAAATACGCATTATTTTAAGTTGGCTTATCTTTTAACTAATTTTTCAACAACTGTATTAAGTACCGACCCCAAAATTACAATTTCACAGATTTTGTTTTATAAATTTGATAGATGCTAAGTTATATAGTTATTGATAAATATTATTTACTTTTTTAGTGTTATAACTGCTATGAGTTAATTATATTATGTTTCTATGGAATAAAATATTGCACATAATAGCTCATATACAATATTTGCTTTACACTATAGATTATTTTAAAAAATTATATTTTTTATTTTTAATCATAAGCAATTATAATTCAAAAATATTGTTTTTAAATTTGAAAATGAATATGTTACGGTCATCAATAACCGGTTATGTAAACAAAGATTTCTGAACTTTATAGTTGATGGTGCAAAAAAATGTGACTATGTACCTATTTGTGTATTTATGTTTATATTTACACGCAATGATAATTAAACATGGACGAATGTTTAATACCGATATAATTTTCGTTGTTGGAGAGAACCACATATTGTAAGAATCTAGATTTAGCCATCGATTGAACATTTATATTTCAGGAGGTCTAAAAAACTAGAATGTAGCAGTAGACAGTAAGACGAATAACAAGAATGAGTATATGGTATGATGCAAATGCTAAATCACAGATAAATGTCAAGTGTAAAAAGATAAACAAATCTAGTATGTTTATTATATTATTATACTTATTATGCAGTGCTCCTTAGTACACTAAGATGCTAACTTAGATTATTTGAATATAGCGATAATATAAAAAAGTTAAATAAATATAAATATAAATAACTTGGAATCAACTTAAATCAATATTCCCGTCCTAAACTTAAGTTATAAAGATTAAAATGTTAGAATGTAATCTATTTTAAAAACAGTTATTTTTTACTTAATGTATAGGTAAATAATAATATTAATAAAATAAGGAAAAATTTTTATATTTAGAATATTAATGTGAAATATGTAATTTATTAAAAAGTGGAGACATCATCAATGTATGTAAACACACTAGAATACATTAATATTATAGATATTATCTAATCACGGATATAATGTACAGTTAAAACCGTTGAAGTTACGGTAAGAAATCCATTTGTTAAGTTTTACGAAAACAAGTCAGCAGCTGTAGCGTTGTAGTAGATATATATATATATATTTTACAATAAAAATCAATTTATGTAGAACATATGCGTTGAATATTAATAATGCATGAACATAACACGGGCATTTTAAACGATTATCTACCTACATTTTTTTTTTATTATTTTCTTCCGTTTTCGTAACAATAATACATATTAGGAGGTATATATAGACATTATAATAATATAATATCTTACAGGCAAAAGTGCGTCGTTTTTGACTGATCTGCGTATAGGTATTATTATTAGTTAGCACAACCATGCGCTGTTCGAGTTGGTATTATAGTTGGCGTGTACAATATACCTAATATACCTAATATTGTTATTGCGTTTCGATTTCAGTTTAAATCAATGCGCTTGCGTAGCTGCGCATTACGTCCATATAGTATGCGTATAATATTATATTCGTGTGTGTATACCTTTGGGAAAATATATTTTATTATGATATACTGCAGCTGCAGCAGTGTCCGCCCGAACAGTGTGTTAAAAATGTTGGAGGAGAGTCGCCTAATGCGCCGGGCCGAGATTGTTAATTTGAAAACGACG
Source organism: Pentalonia nigronervosa (assembly GCA_014851325.1). Classification (NCBI taxonomy): domain Eukaryota; kingdom Metazoa; phylum Arthropoda; class Insecta; order Hemiptera; family Aphididae; genus Pentalonia; species Pentalonia nigronervosa. The sequence continues at coordinate 47,670 of JACXSJ010001797.1, read as the reverse complement.
ACGCTTCCACGGGGCATCATACTATTACTTATGACGTGGACAACGCCTATGCGTAAGTACGCACGAAACGCGCACAAGCAACACGTCTCCCGCGGTGGGCCGAGTTTGTGTGCGCGCCACGCGGCGGCAGCGGTGAGTTTCGCCCGACTAATCGTGTTTGCGCGTCGTCGGGACACGATAATTAATATAAGTTTATTCGACCGGCCGGTCCGTTGACACTTGTTGAAGTAGCGGTTTATCACCGCCGCCGCCGCCGCCGCTACGACGTCTGTTGTTTGGCGTTGTTGTTATTATTATTAAAAATAAAAAATGCGTCTATACATATAATATCACACCATATACCGCGTACACGGTTATGATATTATGGTATGATAGATATAATAGTAATAATAACAATGTGTACGCAACACGAACGCGCGCGTACACATGCGGCCCCGGCCGAAGACAGCAGGTAGCTGACCGGGACGCCCGCTGGCACGTGCGCTCGTTGTGATGATAATATGATGATGATGATGATGATGATAATAATATTATGTCCACTTCGGCCGAAACGACACATCGAATTATTTTAATATTATTATATATTATGCTTGTGTTTTACATCTTTCCTACACGCCATATGCACTATAATACTACTATTCTAGGTGTATAGGTAAACGCGCGCGTGTGCAGTTTATCCCCGTCGATGAATCTCGGTATCTTTTTAATTTTTTTTTCTTAACGCCACGATTATTTTATCACAGTATAAACAGTTTTGATATTGTGCTTCTGACACAATATTTTTGAAAGTAATATATTATATTTCTCAAAATTTTTTTTTTTTTTTTTGTGAACGATTGTCGATTTTCAAGCTTTCTACTTTCTTAAACGACATAATGGGATAAGTTATTTCGAATAAATGAGCGCAATGTTGAAACACGTAAACGCTTCTCATTCTTATCTTATTATTGTCCTTCTTAATCCTTCTATTCCAACTATAACATGCCGAAGGGGTCGGCCATCTTTGTCCTACATCTATATATAAGAATTTGTATTGACGGATTGGTAGAATTTTTCAAGGCAAGTATTAAAATTAAAATTTGTAAGCATTTTCAACTGCAAATAAACAACCGAAATAATTTGAAAATTGTATCGTGTCTGTAAAATGCAAATATAAATAATATTCAGTGTATATTTGAAGTTTACGGTTATTCAATTTTCGAATTATAAAAAAATCTTTTGTGTTGAATACCGGTTTTTGTAAATATATTGCCGTTTTATCGTTTTTTTGTTTTATTTTTCCAACTGATTTAAAAAACTACTAAGAAATGCCAAATGTCTACTTTTACTCTTAAGTGTAAACTAGGTCCAATTTTCTACCACAAACCTCCATCGAAGTTGACGATAGGAGTTATAGGAACATTTTATGTAGATAAAAAAACTCACTATTGAAAAACCAATACTTTTATCGCTAAAAATGTTTTATAAAACTATACTACAGCCTTATTACGGACACGATACGTCATCGGACCAATCAGGTCCCAGTGACCCTATCCTTTACCTCTCATTTGCTCGCACCGTCTATTGACATGTCCATCCATCTCTTCTTTGGCCTTCCTCTCTCTCTTTCTCTCTCTCTCTTTCTCTCTCTCTCTTTCTCTCTCTCTCTTTCCTTCAACATTCACTTTCATAGCCAAAAATGTAAACTAAAAGAAAAATAATTCTAGGATGGGACCCGCTTCGACGATAACTTCAACTTGTACCAATAAACTTATCTGCCTGTCTATTATATTATACACAGTCATTGTCTAATTAACCTATCACATTATCACTGATGTATATGTATGCTGAATCTTTTAAATTTTAAATACGTCTTTTAGATTTATCGACTTGTCGCGTCGTCGCGTATTTATTGCCAATATTTTCGCCCCGTTAAGTTATTATTATTATTATTATTATTACATACTCACTTGGCCGTCGTAAATTTAATTTAGTGGTTTTTATTTTTTGTCGTTTTCTTTATATTTCATAAAATTACCGCAAGCCGTGAAAATCCGTCGATTTTACGACATAGTACACTGCAACACACACGCAATACCTATTATTTATATATTACCTATATGTTATGCCGCCGATTGGAAAGATAATAAATATCGGTCGTCTTCACAGCCGCACACAGTCCACAGCCAGCATATAATATAATATACGCAATCGGATACACACCACGGTCGTCGAATCGTCTATGTATGCTTCAGTCTTGTCAAAAATATTATAGGTGGTATAGTAAGTACAGGCATATTAGTGTAAAATACCACGCAGGCCGCATATATAATATTATTTACTATCGCTACAAACGTTAATTTTTGCCCAACGGTTGCCAATACAGTACCTATGCATAAATTAAAAGTGTGGGTACCAGTCCGATCTCGATTTAATTTTCACGACGACCCGTTTGACACATCATTCGCCTTCGTCTCTCATCCCTTATTTGCATAGATCGAATTTCGAGTGTTCCGTGCAAAGCATCACCGAGAAATGAACGTAATAGTATTATAGAGGACCGGTTTTTACCGAGAACCATTGGAAACCGTTTTTAAATGAGTAGCCGGTACCTATATATATATATATGTTTTTTATTGGTGGGAACACATCCAATCAACGTGACAACTAGTGATTGGACCCCCCGTCGTGGACATTGAATTATAATAATAATTATAATTACTACTCAGGGCACACTGCAGCACCTAAATGTGCACGTACAGTGCCTATACATATATACACAAGAATAAAAAAACAACAATAAATGTCCAATTAATATACGCGCATAGCCTCTTTATAGTCTTTAGGTGAATGACGAATGTCTACAATATGGATTCCTTATTTTTGGTCTTATCTATATACATAGGTTATATATAGACACATCATATTTGAAAATATATTATAAGTATACACCTGTAAATTTACAAACAGACAAATTGAAACTAAGTTTTGACAATAATTAAAATCGTTCAAATTATAATTATTTTAATTTGTATACAGCGTGTTAGGTGAAAACACAAAATTAAAGAACCATTTAGGTATATTATATAACTAACATATTTTATTGTGTTTTTGATAAATATTCCGTAATGGTAAGTGTTTTATGATAAATATCGAGAATCTGGAATGAAAAATGTCATGATGTATGCAATAGACCAATAGAACTATCAGTAGGTACCGATGTAGCGATATAATGCGATGTATACTTTAAACGTAAGTGTGGGCAATAAATTTCATCTTTTCGAGAGTTGATTCCAACGAAAAGCGTATCTATTTACATTATTTAATATAATATACTAAATACTAATATGTATAATCGTTGTGAAATGTTTTTCTTATTTTATTTGTTTACACTGAAAATATGAGTCTGGAAAACGTGTACCTGAATGTGTAAAGCAACGACATTTTAACACAATAACGAATGGAAGAATGTCAGAATTTCCAACAATATACAAAACTCGTACGTCCTTGACTTGTAAAACCCATAAGACTTGGAGAAAAAACCGTATATGATTATACATTTAATACACAACAAGACCTGCAATAGTATACGTTCGTAACGTTTGTACAACACATAACACGTAAACGTACATGATTGTTCCTATCGTTGATATAGTAGGTAACATGTCGAATTCACGAAAATCAAATACTAACAGCCCAAAATATATAACACATTCGACTAATTTTATTTTTCCTTTTTAACAGACACGTTATATATAATATGTTATAGACGTATTATATAATATATTATACGATACGCTCCTCGTGTTTGTATAATATATTATATAGGTACAATATACGATCGATAAATAATGCGTACGCACTCGTACACACACGCGCACGCACGTACGCACGCTTCTCACACTCACTACATATTTTATATATATATCTGTGTAGACGATAAAATGTACGAAATAAATCGATTGCCTTGGCTTTAAACGTTAATATATCAATATCGTTGCAGTGCACCTAATAATATATTATACATAATATATTATATTACATATTGTTATGAACAAATATTATACAAGCGTCGAAAATGTTCCGGCGAAAGTATATACACACACACACATATATATATATATATATATATATATATATATATATATGTGTGTGTATAATATACTATATATATATTTGTGATGCAGTGTATGTATATAAAGCACATTATAATGCCATTCCGGTGGATCTCGGACATTCTGTGTTGTATATTATATAGGAGTAAATTTTTTTTTTCTAGAGATTTCTCAATATTACTGCACACACACACACACACACACACACACACACACATACACACACATTATACATCTGTTGCACATGATATGTGCGGCGCACGTTCTCCCTTCTTGTATACGTCGGTATATTTTATTCTTATTTTTTTGTATTTTTTATGCGTTCTCGAAAACAACAGCGTGGGCCCGGTGTCACGTACCTCGCCGTAGCGCCGTGTGCAGTCCTGCTGCGGATAATGCACCACAGTATACATAATATATACAAACTATATTATATAGGCATAGTCTTTGTGTATATTTTCATTTTAAACTTATTAAAATGTAATGCATTTTACAACGCGGTCATGTCGTCGACATGACTACGTCTAGTCTAAGTGATTTAAACAGTCTATACTATATATACGAGTATATATATATAAAGTACTTTCATCCACGATCACTGCAAAAGTATATATACCTACGTAGTATTATGCATTATTGTATGTATAGGTACGACATAGGTACAACGAGAGTAATGTGTTTGCAGGGTGGAGGCGTGTATAATACTGGCAGTACCTTTTTCAATAAAATATAATATTATAATAGTAATAATATTATTTTTTTTATTGATATTAAACAAACCCGAAATCTATGGCTATTAGTTATGGTAATTACAATTATTATAGGTATGTTTATATAAATGATACATTAGAATTATAATAGTAGGGTAACAATATTAAATATAGTATGACGATTATAGTATTTACAGTGTTTATACATATACTAATAAAATAAGATTATAATATAAATATTATTTTATTATAAAAACAATGGGGTGATATTAGATTAAATTATATAGTTCTGGTGACTTTAAAAAATTGTTCATTTTTAAATTGTCTTCGATTTCTGGTCCCAGAGTTGTGTCGAGAGTCTCATAAATTCCGATTTTTTGTCTGTAAAGTTCGTATTTTAGGCATTTAATTAAAATGCGTTTAACAGTCCGTGAATCTAACGCAACATACTTCACATGTAAGAACTTTTTCTCTCACCATTAAATATCCGTGTGTTAGTTTGGAATGTCCTATCCGCTACGATTTAGTATTGACTCTTCTTTTCTTTTTAGAAATCTATAAGTCCATCAGTTTATCGTTCTTTTGACAGTGTTTAATTTGGTGTTTTGTTGGTTCTATGTACAGAACCATTTGTTGTTCGTTACTTCATTTATATGGGTTTTTATGTCGTCGTAGGTTAGCTTATGTTTATGAATTATTTCTGTGTTTTTTGTGGCATTTTTGGCATTTTTGGCCTGTTGGTCAACTATCTTCTTTCCCTTGATATCCATATGTCTAGGAATCTACATGAGAGTTATTTGTTTATTAATGGATGAAGTTTCGTAAAACAATGTTTTTACCATGGATTTATATATATTAATAGATCTATGGCTTTTAAAATACAATAGGCAAAGAAAAAATTACACGATTCTACCTATCGTTTCTTTTTAGGAAAATTTACTGTTTACACGCATATTTTCACTGACTTGATTACGCGGTGGAAATTTTCGTTAAGATAATATAATTTTGTATTTCATATGTTACACGTAGGTAGTAGTATAATAGAGCATGCACGTGTATATTATACATAGGTTGCACATATAAAGACGATGCCTATAATCATTGTATATATATAATATACGTGTTGGATACAATAACGCACGTTTGGCCATTGTGCAAACGGTAACATAATATTATAACACAGCCGTTGTCAACAACAATGTTGCAGCTCTTATACCTACATGTGTGTGTATATTGTAAATATATATATATATATATATATATATATATGTGGGGTTTCGGGAAAAAGTATCGACGCCTCGGTTATTGCATCAATCACCGTTTTGTGCGATCAATTCCGACAGATATTGAACGATTTTCCTTTACAATACTTTTTTCCATTTTGTTCGATCGTTTTTATATATTTTTTTCTTTTCAGGTCCACACCGGACATAATTTATGACCCGACGACAAGGGTTTGGCGGTTATTAACTTTTCATCAATAACGCCTGCACCAAATATATAAGCATTTGTGTGTGTGAGTGTGTGTGTGTGTGTGCCTGTGCGTATCTATACACATATCCATAAACAAACCGCTGCGCTGCGGTTTTTCGGCGCCTTTCGACAGATCTCTTTACGTGCGTACTGCGTTAAAAAACCACATTTTTAAATTTCATAAGAGTTCTGCATAGATCGTGATTCCGTGCGTCGAAACAACCGACCGTCAAGTGGTTAATACCGCATCAGGTAACCCGCAAATGCATTATTCTAAGGTCGTTTATTATATTCCAATAAATTAGAGAAAAATATATGAGTTATTGGTTACGACCAATATACTTTATAGCCATAATAACTATATATAAGTATGTACAAAGCACATAATATACTATTATTATTTTATGTAATATACTGATATTAATATTTTATCAATTGTTTTGGTAAGTCCTATTTTATTTGTTTCAAAATAATTAATAACAATCATGGCATTTAACTAGGTACTTAGTTAATAATATTTTTGTATTGTATATTCTATATAAATATAATAAAAAAAATATATATATATATATACTATAAACTAGGTACTATAGATTATAGTAGTACTCATATATATGTATTTCGTTATACATAATATTAATTTATATTTATAATTTTAATAAACATACAATAACATAATATTCACAACTGTCAATAAATAATAAATAAATGTAAGTATTTATGATCAAATATTTTTTTTTCAAATACTTACATGAAATATATTATACGGAAAAATACAGGTTAAATGTAAAACTTATTAATTTTTTAAACTTAAAAAATGTATGTAGAGGATGAAATTTAGAACGACTTTAATTAGGGAGATATTTTTAGGGAAAGAAAGATGTTGGAACTTAGAGTGGAAAACAATTTTTTTAATGAGCTCAAATAGAGGCAAGAGCAGGATAATTTGGGTTAATAAATTATGGAAGACACATGAGGCATCACAACAGTTAAATATAGTACAGGAGACTAGGGGAGGATATGATTGACCTCTAATTTGAAAGAGTGATTAGATAACAGGTAATAGCTGGTACGCAGCCTAGAGTATACCACAATTGCAGTATGATTTTGTTTAAAGTTACAACCTTTACTGCCTGGAACCATGGATAAATAGACATTTTGGGGAACATTTTTTTTTTAAAACAGTAGCATAAGATTTTTGAAGGTTTTCTCATTCTACTTTTCAAAGTTCACGAGTGAATCTACTGTGTATTATAGAAAAAATAAATATATATTGAAAATTATAGGTATCTATAGTATAGAAAATGATAATATAAACATTTTGTGATAAATAGTGGTAAAAATTATCTACGGTTATTTATTTTTGAATTTTATATCCTATTTCGTCAAAATTCTAACTTAAAACGCGTTTAAAGAAATATTGTAACTATCGTGTATTTTTTAATTGCAGGTATATGTACAACTTATGAGGAGTCTTGTATTACATTTTCAAGGTTTTTGACCGTGCAAAAAATTGTTATCGACATTTATGTATTGAAAAGAAACTATAAAAAATAAAAAATGTTTCTATATAAAACTCAAAAGCATAATTTTTATTCTGATATTTTTGTTTTTCCTTAATTTTTTTTTTCGTTTTCCCAAGTATTTTTCAAAACACATACACTTTATGAAAAAATTAATACATCTTCCTATCTTTAAGTATTATCAAATTTAATGTATATTTCTTATATATTTTCAATTTCAAAATATAGATTTTATATAAATAAAATATTTATATAAATATAGATTTTGCCTAACACTAACTACAGTGTACCTACTATACCATAGTTAAATTACCAATTCACATACGTATTTTAAAATATATATATATTCTAGTGATCTTATTGATAAACTAGATTGGAGCTGAGGCACTTTTACAATGTGAAATCCGATTGATCATCGGAGTAAAAGTGATCCGGAATCACACCAGTTGCAGTGTCGTACGTTCAACAATCATAACATCGCGTAATTCATTATTAAAAACTGTTTAACTCCGCGTCCAGAAACTGCGGTTTATTCTGTGCGATCGTTTAGATATATTATATTTTATAGAATTATACTACAAATAATATCATTGTCACGTTTGTGTATTGTTGTAGCGGTCGTTCATTCCATATCGCATACATACCACCGCCATCGCAGAATATAATAAGTAGGTGATTATAGTGCAGCGCGTGCGCGCATACACACACACACACACACACACATAATACATACATATTTGTAGACTGGAGGTGTTGACTGACACGGGACCGAAAAAGGCGCGGGCGGTTGAGTGATTAGCTCATTGTCGTCGAGTCCACGTCCAAACAAGCGGACTATACGTGTTATTATTACAATAAACAATGAATGCGCTTTCGTGTAATAATATAATATAATGTAATATGAATATAGTTAGTTAGAGAGAGAAGAGGGAAGAGAGAGAGAAAGAATGATAGAGGGAGGGAGAGAGGGAGGGGAGAGAGAGAGAATGAGAGAGAGCTATCGACATGGATAGACAAACGAACGAAAAGAACGGGTACTTAGAAAACCGCAATCGTTGTAGAGGAATAACCGTCGTACCGCGGTGGAGAGATGAATCGTCGGGTTAATTAAATGAGGAGAATATTATATTTTTGTTTCCTTTTTGACCCCCCCCCCCCATCCACCACCCATCGCCTAGGCACGCTATATTATACCACCACCGCAGCAGCCGGTCGTCACCGCGCTGACCGGATAGTTTATGAATGAAACCCAATGACGTCATATTGTGCTCTATACGTGCGCGTATAAAGGTAAAAAAAGCGTAGGTGGCGGCGTGCCGACATTCATCTTTGACCCCGGACATCAATAAGACATTCCGCGCGTTAGGTACGACGACGTTTCGTATTGCGTACAATAATAAAAATAATATTACAATATAATAATAGTAATAATAATAATAGTACCGAACCGTTGCAGACGCTGGATACAGATGCCACATGGGCGAGGATCGAAGCACGCGCGTTGCTCGTACAAAGCGTCCATTGTCTTCGGTCCATTGAAGCCCCTGCCGCCACTGTACGAGTATATAATATGATTTGAGTGTGTGTGCGTGAGAGAGAGAGAGAGAGAGAGAGAGCGATCGAACCGGCAACGAAGACGGAGACAAGACAATCGATAGCGATTTCATTTTTAACAATTCGGCGGAGCCCGAGTATACCGCGACAATTAGTAAAATATATAAATACATCTGTTGTAGGTTTTGAACGTTCGGCTAAGAATAATACATTTTTTTTTATAGATGTACTACTAATTGATATTTACCTACTTATTTTTTCTACATAAAATTAATTTCAAATATTATTTTATACTCTGTAAGTAGTGACTATAGATATTTACTCTTTCGAACATCGAGCTTAGTATTTCATTCACATATTGTGTAGATTTAGTCGATACAAGAGATGGTAACTCGTTAGGTACGTATTAGACTAGGGTGATCATATTTATATATAAGAACACAAGACAAACGATTTTTGCTCAATTCCAAAGAAAAAACTCCAGATGTTTCATCTGTTTCTTATAATAATATAATATTTAATGGTACTTATTCTTAGAATCATATCAATTATCATTCATTTCAAGTAGCATATTTTATTTATGTTTATTTTTAATTTTTTTGCATTGCAGACAGTGTTTTTTTTATAGTTTTTAAAAATTCAAGTTGAAGTAGTGTTACTAAATGCTCTCTTCAATCCAGCCATTAAGCCTTGTAAATTATTATATATATATATTACTTATTGACTATTGTATTTATCCTATACAGATTGTAAATATTCGTTTTAATAAAAAAAAAAATTTTTTAAAGAAAATTGTTTTTATAATTTCTTTTAAAAATTGGAAATGGCTTTTCACATTTTTTAAATATTTAAATCTGATAATTGAATAACAGTGACGACAAATTCAATATAAAACTTCTGCCAACGCATTTGTTGTAATTGTATTTTTTTTTTTATGTGGTATAGAACTAGTAGTGTATTTAGGATTTTGTCTCGGAGGGATATGTACATATTTATTCTGAAAATTTCACACTGACTCCCTCTTGGCCTCGTAATAACGATTTAAATGATTTGTTAAACTGCAATGATGCGTTTCATCGATATATATATATATATATATATAAATAACAAATGTATATTAAAATTTAAGGTGATGTTTTTTTTTTTATTACGTGCAAAACTGCGACCTCGGCGATATAGTAATTTAATTAATAATATTATGGAGCTAATGTAATTATTAATATATTATCTATATGGAGTGTGCGTTCTCAATACCCTGCTACAGATTGCTAGCACCAATATTGTTAGAAGTAGCGATATCCAATACTGTCCAGGTATATGATTGGTATATGATAGCCGATAGGACCCAAAGTACATGTTATCTTCTTCTAAAAATGTTATTATCTTTGTTATTAAACTTTTTTCTCTCCCTCTTGCCATTAAGGAATATATATATTCCTATATATTCCTATTTATACATAATCGTTCAAATGTCAGGAGACTGTAGCGAATTTATTTGGTATACTATTATGATAGTGGTATTCACACTGCGGTTGTCGTTTCCAATGTCTTTTTAATTTTATTCCATCGTCTTTCATTTACCTCGACCACGACGAGTCGGTGACTTGTCGTTTTCCAGTCGTTGACGACCGTTTGTTCCACAGACAGTTTTATTAACATATTATTTGGCAGTTTATGGTTTGTCTGACTACCTTTGCGTCCTTTGAATTTATCTCGCGCAAATTAACATAATATACCTATAGTTTTATTTGTTTAAATACTCTACTGTTCGCCGGTCTATGATATCGATGATATTGGTGATGTTTGTCGTTTGCGTGCGTATGTTCATACAATTTTTCACCCAGCAATATTTAATTGACTATTCGTTCTAACTTTGTAAGGAAATAAATTATTAACAATATTGAATAATGGTCCAGAAAAAAATAATCTTAAGAAATTACCCGCATTCATTTATTCTAACTGTTATAGACTCAGTCTTATCCTTAATTGTGACTCAATCTAATATAACATATAAGCCGCTAGTTGAAATGTTTTCTTTTTAAAATCCATCTTAATTTTTAACAAACATCGACGCCGAAAATATATAATTAATTCATCATATGTACAGGTATTTATGAAAAGCATTTTTTTTTCTTTTTTTATAAAGGCCTCCAATATTAGTAGTTGCATCCCGGTCTCTCAAGACTTAGATTTGGCACTGGCAATGACTGTCTCTGTCGTGCATTTTTTTTCTCTTTTATAGTGACAGTTTTAATAGCTTTTTAGTAAATTTGTTTATAGTTAGCCATATAATACAATTATAGCAGTGCACTAATTATTATTAATTTTATTTTTCATATTAAAAATAACATCCTTTTGTAAATAATATTTCAGTTCATATTCTGCGTTATAATTAAAGTGTCAGTCAAAAATCTCGCCGTACTGTATCAATAATTTTGTTAGTTTGGTTTGTAGTTTAAATGCTATTTAAAATTTAAAAATGATTGAAAATATAATTTGGTTGTTAACAATGTATCTCGATGACTTGACATAGCATTCATTGAAACAATATATTTATGAAAAATAAAATATATACTGATTTGACTGTCGTTTTTTTGCTCGTCAATTAGTCATTTAGACGGTCTTCAATCAAACAATATATTATGATAATTTATATACTTAGGTATAGTACCTATATACGCCGCGATCGCACGAATTGATAATGTATACCTACAGTATAATTTTATTAAAAAAATAATTATTAGATAGAGTTTATATATCCAGAAGATTTATACGTTTTGCGCCACAAAATCGTGTACTTATATGAATATATATATATATATATATATATATATATATAGTATAATTGATCGTACTTTGTTTTATTGGTAGTCTTCCATAAATTATACAGAAATGTCAACGATATATGCATTTATTGGTAATAAATCTAACGAATGTAACTTATTGAAATACTCTTCCATGAAATATGATACGGACGTCATCTGCATGGATATAATAATAATGTTATAATGTCACCTATACTCATATATAGGCAACTATGTACGATATTAATGTAATATTATATATTATTATTGTGCACAGAAAAAAAGCAATGGTGTCATATATGTCGTATAGCTAATATAGATATAGACAAGGCTTACCGGGGGATGCAATTGTTTTAAACGCGGATTTTTTCATGCCTTGGGTCGGGGATAAAACCAACAGATATAAAAAAAAAAAGTTATGAATCCATAGACATATTATTTATACGCGTGAAATTAAAAAAATAAATAATTATGTTCTGTGTAACATCCGACGTTAATTCAATTGTGCTGCATGTGTGCCGCCGCCGTAAAATATAACATAATAGTAATTACGAAACCGGTACACGTGTGCCGGTGGTACCTACCTAATATTGTGTGTATATCATTTAATTGATATTTTTTTTTCTCTCTCTACAATTATCACTCATATGTATATTACCTTTATTGTGTTTTTAACGCGTTTACAGGCAACGCCCACTGTGTATATTATGTCTTGTACCTACGAGGTACATATTTCGGAAATCACTTTAATATATAGAGCATGGGCCCGTTAAAATGCGTACTACACTTGGCATGGACTTCAATCGTTAATAGAACATAATATATAATAAAATAGTTAGAAATAAAATAATAAATAATTATTAAATAATTAATATTTTTAATATTGTCATATTTTTCTTTTAACATTTAAGTTTATTTTATTATAAAAATTGTTTAAAAAACTATTTTTTTTCTGTATTATTAGGAGATATTTTTCGTTGACTCTGTGTGGTGAATTCTTAAATACGGCCCTGGATATATGTTTTATAAGGACAACGAAGACCACGACTTGATATCGTATCTTGGCTGTTCTTCGAATTCCACTGGAGGAAGAGCGGTTTTCTTGTACACACACATGTAATGTATATTATAATACTTTATAATACAGCACAACGATTATTGTCATTCTCTTCGAAACTCCCGTTTATGAATTCTAAAAACTCTAATCGTCAATAACTAATACTCAAAATTAAATATTAAATTACTTCTCTATAAATCTATCTTAAAGCCCAAATGGATCTACGGCCTACAGTTATGAAGCAATGCAAAAATTTCCAATCTAAATGAAATACAGAGATTCCAAAACATCACTCTGAGGAAGATTACCGATTCCCCGCCAACTAATCACAAAGTATTTAATCACACTTCGCATAAAGACCTACACATGAAAACCATACATAAAGAGACCAAAAGTTACTATAAATGGTTCCACCTTAACACTCACTGTTACGCCTTAACACTCACCCAAATCCACTTATTAAAAACTTAGCTGCATTACCTATCCCTGGAAATCCTCCTCGTCGCCTTAATCGCAAATGATGCAAAAACCTGCAAGATAACAATCCTTAATCAAAAAAAAAAAATAATAATAAATAAATAAATAAATAATAATAATATTAATAAAATAAAAATAAATAAATAATAGACAAAAGTATAATTAATGGGTGGCTTCTTCAATTCCAGTTTTCTTTTAGTAGTTTTTTTCTTCGGTGCACCGTACGCAGTACCCATCGTGGCCATTGTATAATATATCACCTTAATTTCGCATACGAGGATTTTTTTAGCATCCTAACTTCACACATAAGTTTTTTTTAACACTGTAACTCCGCACACAATATATATATATATACACATAATAATTAATTTATTTATTAATATTTGTTAAAATGCAATATATGTTATTAAAGTTAAATAAAATTAATATTAGATAAGTAGGTATACCGGAAACGGCCTAAATTGTATAATCTAAATGATGTATCACTAACATTTATATTAATTGTTATATAAGATAAATTTAAGTAAATAGTAATAATAATAAAGACGGTTTACAACAAACATCGTCGTTGTCAATATAAAATTAAATGTAATAAAATTATAATGTAAATTAAAATCAAATATTATTAAATAAAGTTAAACTTTTTACAAAAATATTTCTATCAATTTTTTATTAACAGCACATTTTTTCGTTGACTGTATATAACATTTATCTCATTTACAATATTCAAATAAAACTTAATTACATATATAAGTAGTAAAAAAATAATTTAAAAGAATAATATTTTAAACAACTATTAGTAAGAGATTGTTCAGAGAACTGAATTCGTCCTGTAAACGTTACACACGGGGAAAATAAATATATTGGTTATAATGTTATCAATTATATCAGTTTTATTGTATGCGAACTTTAGGCGTTTAAAATATTTTTTAAAATACGGAGGTATGATGCGTTCGTTTTTTCGACCGTGCAGAGATACGGTGCATGCAGAGTTACGGATTCACAAAATATTTTTATTCATGCGGAGCTCCGGTGCGTCATTTTTCTTTATATAGCTCATACTCGTATTGTGCCTGCTGGTACAGATTGTGTATTAAAAAAAAAAAAAATACGGAATCGTTTTTATAACTAATTGTGTGTGCGCGCGAATGATGAGTTATCTGCGACGTACTCGGTGATAAAATTAAAATACCGTTGGTCGTTAAACAATCGACTTTTATATTTATTATTATTGTTGTGGAACGCGTCGACGCGAACAAGCAACTCCGAGGTGAATTGTACTCGAAACTGCTCTTATTTATTATTATTATTATTAATATATTTTTTTTTTGTATTCAACATTATTTATATTTTAAAATATCAAGTATAAACTGCAAATAATGCCTACATAGAGAATGAGATTATTTTTATTGATCGAGTTTGATAGGTTTTATCTTTAATAGTTTATAATTTTACATTCCAACTAACTTCAGTAATTATTATTAGTAATAAAAAAAAACTCTTATTGTTGCGTAATGAAAATAATATACAGTATAAATTTAAAGACTGTTGCAAAAAAAATTTTTTTTATTTTTTTTTTAATATCTCTATAATATTAAACTTTGTTAGTGACTGATAATTTTGTTTTTCAGCTGTATTTGCCTAATTTTTTCCAATGTCTATGTATCTATTTGTATGATTGCACCCGACAGTCTGATTATATCATACTGTTTTGTAAATATTGTTGTAAAGATATTGTTGATTTAAATTTTAAGTGCTGTTATTTTTTGGTTTTTATTCTTTAATATACATATTATGGCAATTCTATGTACATTCATTAATCGTTGGAAACATTAACGGAAAATTCCAAAGTACGATACGCCAGTACGTAATAATTATCATTATAATATGTAGGTACTTATAAGTTATAAGCTTATGACAATTTGTTTCTATATTATCTCCCAACGGCATAATGATACAAACGATATAGAAACAATAATATACTTTTAGGTGATAACAGTAATTGGTAGTACCTACAGTTTAAAAAAAAATATTCCCAATTTGCATCATTTCTCTTAAAATGCACTGGATGCTTCATTTGTCCAAAATTTTTAATCTCCATAGTCCTAATTTATTCTTATAACGTTTTAAGATTGTGTTGGATCATAAATTAGTCTTGATTGTTTCAATGTGGTTATTTTTAAACTCATACTTTAAGTTTATTAATTACGTTTCTATCACCTAAGTCAACATGATATTTCTTGTTATGTAGATCTGGAAATAATTTAAGTTCGTCATTTTTTTAATTCTTTTATTAGTTAACATAGATTCATTTAATGTATACACAGTGTTTATTTTAATAGGTAATAAACGTCTGTTGTATTAATGTAATTTGCATTGACTCATATATACATAATATAGTTGTTTGAATTTCTTTGGCACTAGTACAAAACTTACATTCGTGTTTCACGATAATACTGTTGCTAAATAATTTCTTAAATCGTCATCGGTGGTAAAAATTTAAATATTGTTACGATCAATAGGAATCATGCACCTATTACCTAATGACTAATACACATTGATAACTGTAAAGTAAAGAATAGATTGATCAAACAAAATCAGTATAGTTTTTACGTACCACAGTATGTAACACAATTTAAGAAATCTTAAAAAAGGTCCAACTGCCAATGTGGCTGGTTGTCTAGTACTTTGGTTATAGTTGAATATTTCTTTGTAAATTTATAAAAAAAAAGTGTACTTTTTATAAACTACAAGATTAATTAATATTTTTAAATCAAACAGTTACATAAAAACCTGTATTTTATAGTTTGTCAAACATTACTCAACTGGTGAAAATTAGGATTTAAAATTTTGTACTGTGAGCTTTTTTCTCCTCACAGTTTAATATGATATATTTGTGTGCAATATGAGACTATAAGTTGCACACATAATATTACAATATGTAATATTATTTTTATTTATAAATATCATTAACTATACTTAGTACCTGTTCAAATCAGCGCAGTGTTTGAATTATACGGGAAATGAGAACACGCAAATCCAATATAGGAAAACAGAAGCCTAACCTTGTTGTAGGTGCCCCACCGTGTACCCATTTGATGATAATAAAATGTATAAAAAAATAACCATATGGTTTATCTAATGTACTTAAATGTTTCCAACTCGAACAGACGGACTTCTTGTTCACGTATATATAGTATAGCAGGAGGTAATCTCTCTGTTCCATGCAAGTTTGACCCAGCAGCAGCAGTGCGCGTTTTTCTACGGCACTATGACTGTGTTGCACAGCTTAATGCCCTACGTATACATGATAATATTATATATAATCCGATTTGAGCGAGACGTCGGGGTTAGGTGCTCGTCCATTAATGAACATGCGTAAGGCGTATATAAACAAAAGAATGAATGGATACCGGCCCATACGATGGTAACGGGTTAAAGGTAAGTGTGTATATATATATATAGGGTAGGTACAGTGTGCACAATGTGTATATAATATAATAACACTGTAAAAACTTTTGTACTCGCGTTGTTCATTCAATGCGTGTGTAAAAAAAAAACAAAAAAAAAACTTAAATAATAAAAAAAAAAAAAACAACAGCAATTGTAAAAAGGTATATAATAATAGGAATATGTGTGATCCATGGGAGGTCCGTTTTTTATGTGGTCCCGGCTCAATGGAAACTGGGCACATTAGCTGGTGACACGTCCGCGTCATATGTTATATACAGACAACCGGGTAGGCATAAATCACCGATCGCGTGCATATAGTGTATATCACGCGCTGGCGATCTAAGCCCTGCTGTATAATGTAGATAAACGAGTAAATGACGTGCACCTTAAGTGTAGAAAAATACAAGAAACGGAGACATGTCCGCAGAATAAGCAGTAAAGTGTTATTTATTTATTTATTTTTAATAAAACAATACTTGTACCTAACTTACAATTTGTACATATAATTACAGTATAACAAAATAAAAGTTATAATAATAATCTGAACTAAAACAATTTAATCATTAATCATGAAGTAAAAAAGGAGGGGTAAGAATCGGCCGTAGACAATAGATATACAACGCCGAAGTGATTCATTTCAACTATAGTTATAGTTGAGGAAGTTGAAAGGGAACATGACGACGGGTAAAACGTGGAGGGACTTATAGAGTAAATAAAGTGATTCAATTTGCCCATTCAATAATTTCATCAAACAGTTAAGATTAGCAGCATGTCTACAATCAGCTAATATATCTAGGTTAAGAATATGCTGAAATACTGTCGAGTAATTATGTGGAGGATAATCAATCACGAGTACGTTACTAGCATGTTTAAAAACTTATTCTGGACTCACTCAAGCATCATTAACTAATAATGGCAGTATTAGGGTCCCAAATGACAGAGCCGTTGTACTCATATCATATCATAATATATACATGATATATATTTGGATCCAAATATAAGTAAATGTGAATCTTTAAGATATGATTTAAATGTAAATTATACAAAAAAACTATAGATCAGAAATTTATTGATTATTTAGGACCAACACACTTCAATCTTCTTAATAATATTTTTAAGAAATATCTTAGAGCATATAATAATATTAATATAAATAAATCTTTATCCATTTTTTTATATCTGAATTGTAAGCTTAAGAAACTACTTTGTATTTTGTCATTATTTACATAATTTACGACATTTATTGTGTATATCTTAATCATAAATTGTATATAGTATTTAAATTTTAAGAACATAACTATCTATCTTCAACTCAAGCTTTGCTTAAAGAAAGTAGATAAACCAAATTGTTAACAAAAATACTTGTATTTATATTCTTTTTAATAAATGGTTGGTTATACATATAAAAAAATTGACAATATATAATAGAAAATCCGTTGAAATTTACTGAAAACTAAATCACAACCCTGTTATAAATTCGTATATATTTGATAAAATAATATTATAAACATTATGCTGTGATACGTGTGGTTTGGTGTTAAAGTAATTACTATTCTAAGTTATAAATAATGTTCAAGTCAAATACGCCGTCCGCTCTTGAAATTTATTTTCAGTATTTTTTTAATATTAGTCAAGTTCTGTTAAGTCACGTTGGAGGGTAACATTGTAATGAAATTAACAAAACGAATTTAACTATATTTTTAGAGATTGAATGAATTCTAATTTATATAGAAACAACATTTATTCATGTAGGAGCATTATTTTAATTATTCACAAATATTTCAATTACTTTCTTATGTAAATGTTTACCGTAATTTTCTTCAATATTTAATTGTATAATTATACAACTGAAGTTTATTTATAATGCAAAGCACCTAATGGTCGTTTCTGTTAGTTAATATGTATAGATTACAATATTATACATATATGTGCACCTATTTAATTTTATGCTTATGGTAATATGTTTGTTGAATTTTTAGTCTGTTCATATTTATGAGCTATTCGCATATTTTTAAAAAAATATGTGTTTGAATTTTATGAATTCCTTAAATATTGCATTTATTTTTAAATAAAAATTGAATTAATTTTTTGTATCAAACTACAATGTATCTACTAAGTGATGACACTTATAGTATGTAGTAAATTGTGTGAATTAATAATTACGTTTGCCACTTAATTATTCTTTCTCGTGCACTTCTTTTAAATGTATACTTAACTTTTAATAAGTTATAAAATACCTACGTTACAGCTTACATGGTTGACGATTTTTTTGCAAAATTGGTACAGTTTCCGGGTACGCCGATCTAATCTAACCGGAAATATTTGCAAACTATAAAACCACTCCCTTTGCAAGTGTCATTTTTTTTCTATTTTTATTATTTGTTATTTATTGAATTAAATGGCTTCAGAGATGTGTACCTAGTTCATACGCTGACATAATAGGTTACCATTCCTTTTTCACGTTTTTTTTCTCACATCATCCGTAATACCAAATTTGATTGCGATTATCAATAGTCCCCGTTCACGTAAAATTCCCGATTTTTTTATTGTCTGGTGTATTATTAGTATACGGGACTTTATATATATATTAAAAATATACTTTGTATAATATATATGCGCGTACATTAAAGCAGGATTTTTTAAAAATTCCTGGCCGATAATTTGTACCGAATACGTCCGTCACTCCGTCAGCACACGGCCGCATATTACTATAAATATGACTATAGAGCTGAGTTCATCGAGTGGGATGCCACCCGTGTGGGCCCGGCCGCGTGTTACTAGTCACTATACCATTACAGCCTGCCCGTCCGTGATGGTGCACGCCACGAGGACGTTCTCTCCTCTCTTAAATTGCATAAATATTCAAATCACGCAGTTGCCCATTATATGCGCGTGCAGCGGATGTGCAGCAAATCGAAATGATTACCATTTGTCCACACCTGTACCCGCTCATTTGCAGGTACAGCACACGTATGCGTAAATTATGACTGTAAATATATTATGCCGGCAAGGACGGGGTGGACACAAGCAGAAGGGGATGCATAGATAAGTGTTGCGAACGCGTGCGTATATATAGGTAGGTTGGTAGGCAGGTACGTCTTAATTTAACTCTGGCGCGTGCACGTAAGATAAATTTCATTCGCTTTTTCGCGATACAGGTTTTGTCATACGCATTGTCCCGCAGCAGTTTTAAGCTGCCAATGTCCGCCTTGAGCCCCATCAACAGCAAATAACGACACGGTGTTGTATCCTATTATTGTCTTCGTGAAACACAGCGTTTTCACGAATTTGTTTATAAATCACACATTACTTTCGTCGAGTAAATCTATATATCTGATGAAATAAATAGTATATATTATACCTACCGCGTATAAATATAATATATAGGTTACATGCATTATTATTATTACTATTATAATTACACACGCAAAACAATTTTATTAGGCATATTATTCGTAAGACGATTAATATTATTAGGTACCTATCACATATCGCAAATCACGATGTGTGATTTGGTCATTCAAGGACGTTATTTTTATTAAAATAATTACAATACATTTATTACATTTTAGTTTTTTTTTTTTTGATATAAAATACAGTAATCTCTAAAGAGCAATTAATAATAATATAATACATATATATATATATTATAAAGTATCAAAATAAAATAAACAAAAATGTTAAATATCTACGTTGTAAGTTTTACAATATGACTTAAATATTAATATACCGAATATATTATGTGTGTTCTTACTTATGTTACCTAGACTATGGATTTAAATGTGATACTCGATTTTTTCAAGTAGAAGCTAAATCAAATTTGTTGGTAAAATAGTTATTTATGCTATAACGTTATCATTGCTCAATACCTCACATAATGCTTAAACAATTTTACCGAAACAACTACCTATATCTATCACTGTACCTATAAACTATAAAGATAATATTATGCAAAACGGCAAAACAAACTGAAAGTCACGTATTTCTCCTTTAACTTATTTAAACAATTATATGTCATTCATTCTAGTTGATTGTTGTTAAAATATTTCCTTAATAAAAAGGGTGAAGATCAAACCGCAATATATGGGTATTGTTTAGGAATTTAACAGTCAAACAGTTAAACGGACCGCATTTTCTCAGCAGGCCAGTGTTTGGTGTACCTATATATGTATATTATATATGATATGAATATAACAATATCAATCTTGCCGAAGGTAGATCATTTAACGGTGTTACGCGCACCGGTGATGAAAATGACTGTTGACTGATGATAATGCTAAGGGGTTGAAAATAAAAGCTACCTTTTAACAGGGGTCTTATATGCACATACATATATATATATATATATATATAATATATATGCACCCCGCCGACAGGCACTTATAATGATCTCTTTGACGTCCAAAATGCCGGGTCGTCCGACAAATGGCTTCCTGCTGAGAATTCGTCGCAACCCTTTTTCATCTTGGTATTTTTATACACCCTACCGAAGTATATATTTATACGTCATTTTGTATAGAACAACCATTATTATTATCAATAAAGGGACCGAACAGATTGCATTTTGACTACGTTACATTTGTCTCCCCTCCAAATCTTTGTTTGCCGTATTCTTTAAGTGGCGTGTAATTATTTATACTACACACATAGGAATATCGTCTTACTATAATTTGCATGCTTAATGTCCCCTTCCCTCCCACTCCCCCATTCGATTCACTGTAATAATGTACAATTTATTCGGTTCATCGTAGTAAATAACACGTATTGCCGGTTATATATATTATAATGATCTCATGGTCTGAACATTTTCGCCTTATCAATGGATTTTTTATTACTATGATTTTGCCAACAATTTGTTTTTTTTATCTGATCGGGACATTATGGAATTTAAACATGCGTTCATTTTATTTTTAATATTTTGATGTTACTTGTTTTAACCGGTCGGTATATTTGTTGTTAAAGGCGCCTTCGCGCAAAGCTCGCACCGCTTTGGGCAGCATAAAAATACCAATTACAACTGTTGATTACAATCTTCAAGTATTTTTTCCCACTTTAGCTCAAAAGACCAAAATATATGCGGAACTATATATATATACGTATGTCGGATAGTGTACAAAGTAATATAATTTATAACTTTTTAAGATTTCGTATCAGTAGAGTGCTACTATATACGTTAAAAAAATTTAAATTAAAATCGAGTATAATATTAAAATTATACTACCTAGAATAATAAACATTTTTAATGTATTATTTTGTAGATAATATAATGGTTTGTGTATAATTTGTTTCAACATGGATTAGTAAAAGTAACCTATTAAATTTATTAAACTGGGACTCAATTCTTATAAACTTAGTATTTGTTTAGTTGAGATATTGATATATAATTGGGTTAATTTAATATAAAAAAGATCAGCAAGTGGATACCGCTCTGCTGTGTAGCAGGTGTCGAATGGGTCACTGTGCAATGGATGTGTTAAATATGAATTCAATGGTATAAAATCATTGTATACGAAAAACGATTCTGAGTGAAGACGGTCTATCAGCCTACACAACTAAGCATATTTTATGATATTATTGCTATTGGAGTAATTTATTTTGCTATTAATAATAAATTAGGTTGAATTAATTTTTACTATGAAAACATTGCATTTGAAAAATGTATGTATATGAAATATAATAATAAACTTTAAATATTTTAAGCACCCTCGAAAAATATTTTTAAATAACAATGAATAACAATTACTAACATCGTTATTCCTCGTTTAAATATCTAATTTTGTACAAATTTAAACTTAAAATGTCTATAAAAGACAACCACGTTTATAATATACTTTTTTATTTTTTGGTTTCACTATTTACGAAAAACCATGTTTTAAATTTGCAATTCTAAGCTATAAAAATTGAATATTTTAAAAGTTTTTAACTACAAAATAATTTGCAAATTTTCGATATTTTGATCAAAATTTAAACTTTAAATGCATATAAAGATTAAGTGTGCCTATGTATCTTTTATAATTTTCTTAACTGCTATTACAATAAAGTATGACTAAGCTTTTTGGCTCAATTTTTTTATAGATATTTATAGAAAAAAAAGTTTTAAAAAATCGAAAAATTCTTATTACCATAATTAACTCAAAAAATGCAAAATATTTTTAAAATTATATTGTATATAGAAAATGATAATTTCAGCCTTTGGTGAAGATTTCAAGTATCTACGATTATTCGGTTTTTAATTACAACAAATCGTTCCCTAAGAAATCGGTAATTTACGGGTGAATATCCAATGTCTAATTTCAAACGCTTATAAAAATCTAGTTTAACTTTCTGGTAAACTTTTTTTTTGTGAAAAGTAGAAAAACATATAGAAAATCTTGTGTTAGTTTAAAATTTAAATTTTTAAATCTAAGGTTTAAACAGAACATTTTTTATGAATTTCTAAATAAAAAAAAACTACAATTTTTCATGATTTTAACGTCTTTTGTTAAAATTCTAACCTTAGACTCTTATAAAAAAACTATTGAGTCTTTACGCTTAATTTTTTTTTTTAATTTTCACTAATAAATTATGAGGAAACTTGTAAATTTTCAAGTATTTTGGCCGAGCAAAAAATATTTTATCGACAATAATAAGAGAAAAAAATTAACAAAGATTTCTTATGCCTATAAATAATTTTATTAATTCCTTAATTTTTTTTTTGTTTTTCACGACACGTTTAAAAATTATTGGAATTTTCTACTTTTGGCCCACCAAAATACCAATTAGATTCGTTTTCCTACCAAAAATGACGCTGATGAAAAAATTCAAAGCACTTTTGTTCCCCCAAAACGTGAAGACAGACACAAAAAAACACAACATTGTAAAATCAATAATTTTTCGCTCAGCTCAGAATCTAAAAGTTACTCGTTAAGTTAAAATTAACTTATCATACAATGTTACGAGTTATACTCTGTATCAGTTCAAACGACAAAATGACTTGTAAGCTTTTAAGTTTTAATAGTCTTAAAATGGTTATAATATGGGATATTTCACTTAAGAAGACGCAACAGTATAATCGTTCATATCCGTCTTTCCTTACG
Organism: Pentalonia nigronervosa; assembly: GCA_014851325.1. Taxonomy (NCBI): domain Eukaryota; kingdom Metazoa; phylum Arthropoda; class Insecta; order Hemiptera; family Aphididae; genus Pentalonia; species Pentalonia nigronervosa. Next base: position 23,449 of record JACXSJ010001797.1, on the reverse strand, counting down.
TAACGACATATAGCGAAAATAGTATACGTAATTCCAATAGCATGAGTTTCGACTTTTGAGTCAACGTTAGTCTAAATATATCTATTGACTAATGATTATTGACACAACAGGCTCTAGGTACTATTGAGCACTCTTAAAGAAAATGCTAATTAATAGTTAAAATAATTGTTATTGTTTATAGTTTTTGTATTTTAAAGTATACCTACCGAGGTGTAGACAAAATCTTAATCATTGTAATTATCTTAAATATTAATCGATTTTTACTAAATTGAATATTAATTTAAGGAACCGAACAGATTGCATTTTAACTGCGTTATATTTGTCTCCCCTCAAAATCTTTGTTCGCCATATATTTTAAGTCACGTGTAATTATTTATTCTATACACATAGAGATATGGTTCTAATGTAGTTTGCACGCTTAATGCCACGTACTTGTATGATTATGTTATATGTAATCACTTTAATGCAAATAATAAAATAATTGTACCTATTATAAAAATATACCTAAATATAAAATCTTAACAGTGAATAAATATATTATAATGTACAGTATCATTGTAACACGCGTATTTTTCGTGTTAAATAAGTCTTTCTTATTTCAATACAATATATTCCCTATACAAGCAAATTGAACTCGGCCGTCAAAATCGTGAATGTGTAGCCACGTAAGAGGAAAAAGAACATTCAATATTAAAAACATTACCGCATATACACAAATGGACGCGGAATAGACAAGAAACACTTATATATTACAATACATTATACTTATTTTACTGTACAGAGTCGCGGCACAATAATAGAGATAAGTTCGTAATATATTATTTTACAACGAATTAATATTATATATTATGTAGCAAACCAGCAAACAGTGGGAGCAGAGGTCGACTGTTTTTTTTTTTTTTTTTTGGAGACTCGCGAGGCTGGTCGTGCAGTCGCTAAGTACCGCTATCGGGTCGTCGCCGGTTCTCGACACGACTTTTTCTTTTTTCCAAAATCGGTGCAGTTATCCGCTTATTGCGGGTATATTATACGACGATTAACAGTCGTTTTTTTTTTTTTTTTTTTTTCGAGAGGAATAGAAAAATACCGGAGACAAAAAGTAAGTATAGGCATGTGCGAGTATACAACACACAATATAATATTATCATATCATCGGGGTGGATGGGTGCCATTATTATTACTTATTAATCGGTGTACGTTGTACGTACCTATACCATTGTGATGCCCACGCGTACTTTTGTAGCCCTTTCGTCGTCATTTATAATATATTATTAAATCATATGGGTGTATATTGTGCGACGGACGACGCGGCATTGTCGTCGAAACAGCGGTCGGCATTTCCCCCGTTTTGTCACTCGTCACCGTCGTCGGCGTGGCCACGCGGACATTACAATACGACCGCCGCCGCGTCGGCGTCGGCGGCGGCGTACAAGACAAATTACACGCGAGCGCGCACCTCCTGCGGTTTACAGTCGACAAATCCATTCACACGCCACCGCCGCCTCCTTCCGGCCATCGTACACATTATATACATATTGTCGTATGGTATCTTATTTGCGGTGTAAATACCAATCTATTATATCGTAGTTAACATATAATATATGATAATATTATTATTATTCCGTGTCGTACGATGTCGTCATATTATTATTATTATTATTATATCGTCGTCGTCATGTCTCGACGCAATCAACCCCCCAACAATGCAGCACACATCACCTACTCCGATTTTGTTGTATGCACGTGAATACATGTTCCCGGCAAAGGGAATTCGTACAATTTTTATATGTGATGTGTTCAGGTACGTAACCAGGAATTTTTCCAGAGGTGGCTAATATTTTTTGCTCCATTCTACTCGGTGTAGGTACTCCCCATCGCACTTCCCGCCACTGGAGAAGTCTATTTTATGTTTTATGATATTCATAGAAGTCCCTATTTTAAAAATATGGTTCCTATTGCTTGAACATAAGTCCAATATATTACGGACAAGAGGAAAGTATAACTTACTTTATTACTAGAGCGTAATACCTATAAATTACTATATTGCAATATGTATTTCATAGGATGTAAAAAAAAACCAATAACAGTTCTATTTAAATAATAAAAAAAACTAATTTTTTTTACATTACCTTTGTAGGTTAGTAACATTATTATTTTTTGCTTATGATGAAAATACCTTATCTAAATTGATAATTTTTGAATTTTCTAAATAGTTGCGGAGTTTTAAAAACTTATATTTTTGAATACACAATAAACAGATACATTAAAAGTTTTTTTGAAAAAATGCAATTTTAGTAAATAACAACAAGGTGTAATAAATTAAATAACTAACATCGACCAATTAGTTCGTTTTGATGTTTTACAGTTTTAGAAAATATACACTATGAGTACCTACTACTCGAAAAATTAAATTCTTTTAAAAATTAAATAACTATATTTTACCTTGAAATAAATATATTTATTATAGTGTCAATAGTGTTATCATTCCGCGTAATATACACCAACGTTGCAGAACGACTGAAACAATGACGATAGAATTCATGGATTTATAGTAATTATTACTAGTTTAATTTATCTATATATGTTCATAGTGGCTAAAGTAAAAATATATTTTATCAATCCAACGGAAACAAAACAAAAACAGGTACCTACTATTTTAAAATAAATAACAGGAGACATTTGGAAAATATTATATGCAGTTACCTATAGACAGTCGGCTGGAATATTTTTGAGAGCCTAATGCACATATTTGCAGTTATATCAGTATGCTCACATAATATACCAAAGTAACTATTATACCTATACTAATATATATATATATATTATGCGTGTGTGGGTGTATGTGCATAACGGGGTTACTCAGGGGTTGTTGAAGTTTTTGTTGCTCTTTATTGTGTGTGTACATAATAACATAAGCCGTGCTCTTAGGCCCAGTATGGCTGTGTAATGTATACATAATAATATGATAAATACGTATTAGTCACCAATCCCTGTGTCAATACAAATAATGGCATGTTTATCACGTACGCAAAAAAGAAATTATTTAAAAGGCGTGTTGCGAAAAATAATAAACAAATACCTCACACGACGCATGAGAGTGTATATTATATTCTCTCCACATTTTTGTGTACATTCACCCGTATACCCCGTTCGAATTTCATTCACCGCGATGTAATATAATATAATTACGTAGACCGGCGAAAAAAACTGTATTTTTTAAGTCAGAATTGTTGTTTGTTGTTTGCACACCATACAAAATAACTCATGAGTTTCTAAATTAAAATAATATAATAGTTAGTAACCGGACACTTCTAACTATTAAATACGTTCATTAATTTTTCTCTATCTATATTCTAATGACTATCATTAACCGTTTTTCTGATAATTTTGGTTTCAACCTGAATACATAAACTATACAAACAATGATGCATGTGCTATTGTTTTAACAAAAGCTCAAAATCTGAACTTTGTATTTTGTGTCATGGTTGACATATTTACCTTTAGGAATATATTAGCAACAGAAAAACACTGATGTACTTAAATACACATAATATAAGTTTATAAGATTTTCTTTTTGTATACTATACACTTTTAGTTAAGAATATATTTTGACATAATAGAAATATAGATCCCTTATGTCGGGTTGCATGAAAAATTTATTAATTTAATGGACCAATCGTGGCTCACTAAATTATGTCAAGGGATTATTAGCCCACTATTGATTCGTTAAATGCTATTAAAGATTGTCCATGCAACCCGACACTAATGTACTACGCTTGGTCTATAATATTTATATAGTATTTACCTAAGTAGCTTATTATAAATGATTTAAAACTATTCAAATGATTTATCCTTTTAATGATAATCTTTTCATTAACATTTTTAACTAAAATAATTTGCATCATTAATATGTATCTTAAAAGTTAGACGTTCTTAAAATTTAGTTTATTTAGAGTTAATACATTAAAAATGTAAAAAAATCGCTAACATTTTTATCTTATGCCTGGAGCCATATGTCCTTGACAAGTCGAATATATTTTGTTAACCTTGAAAACCATTATTGGTCCTGGCGTACATTTTTATTTATACCTACTGGCTACTTGTTCGTTGGCAATAGGTACATTTTATGATTCGAAGTACTACATTAAAGTAGCTGCAGCTTGCGTATTTTGGTCTTTATTCCTCATTAATATTTCAATTTAGATTTGCTATATTTTTTTCTTTTCATATGTTCCATTTTTTATGCAATATTTATATTTTAACAAAAAATCAGTTATTAGAAATAATACTAATTTCAATCATTTTTGTCTATTTCATTTTGAACCAACAATGCTATTCAGAAATAAACTTAACCAGGTTTAAATTAGAATTACATAATCGCATGGTCGTAATGTCACAAACACAAAGCCATGTTAAAACCGGATTTAAATTTGTTAATACACACATAGAAATGTTAAAATTAATCTAAATGTATAGTGTATATGTAAGCTTCAAAATAATGGTGTTGAATAATATGCAAAATTAGGTTTAATTATAAATTATAAAATAAATATATAAACACTCAAATGGAAAATTTGAACGTTCATTAAAATACTCATACTTACACAATGTAAAATATTTACATGTCTTTGGCTACAAATAGCAAATTGTTGAACATTTAACTTCTTTAATAATTCCATTTAAAATATCTCCTTTAAACTCCTTTTAAAATAATTATCAAAACGATTGATACTTCCTCGTACGTAGGTCGTGTTATGATATTGTTGCTTGTAGATTAATGATTAAATAAATTACAATTATACATAATACTATACCAGTGAAATTTATTACTTACTTGTTCAATACTTATATAAAGTTTTACAAATATTCGTATTTATAATATTTTTGTTTAAATTTAACTTTTTAAAAAGTTATTAGAAAAATACAATATGTATTAAGCATTTTATGTTTAAGTTTAATAGTTATTTTGAGATATATGATTTTGCAATTATCAGATTTAAATATATTTAATATAATAATATTTCTTAATACAAGATATTTTTAAAGCTTAATAAAAAATAAACAATTTTTAAAAACAACTAGTAAATATCTCTGTTTAGAGATATTCGTCTAAATATCAATGTGTTTTATTTTTATTTAATTTCAGTTGCATAGTGTTTCAATAGGCTAGGAAAGTATAAGTAAATAAGTATGTGATGGGCCGAAATTTGTTTTGTCTTTTTTTTTCTAAAACATTTTTTAATCTTGTTAAATTATTTTGCTTTTAACTACTAAATTGCTACGTTAAAATAACAATCTTGAAGACCTGATCGACGTGCAAATAATGCGTTTGGTATTTACAACATTTATAATATAACTGCCTATATATATTCAACTATCATATATACTTATTATACGTAGGTATAAAAGATAGTCATTGCCTCAAAAAATTAAATATTCGTTTAAAATATTGAATTTTATTTTTTTTTAAATTTAAATATGGGCAATAATCCTACAATTAGTTATACAAAACTATACATGTATAATTTAAAACATTTAATTTTTTTATGATTTATTATATCAAAAATTAAAGTAAACTTTATACTTACCTACTACATATTATTCTAAATAATTGAACGATATTAATAATTACAACGTTTATTAATTAAAACTGTTAAAATTATTCTGTAATATGTTAAAAAAAAATTATTGCTGCTGTAATATAGTTATAGTTATTTGATTTTTTATGTTATTTGAATATGATTGTTTTAAATTTTAAATAATACATTTTAATTTGGACCATAAAAACTTAAAATTTTTAGTTTAGTTAATTCAGTTACGTATTTAATTACCTGCAATTCGTTAATTTTTATGTTTTTCTCCAATTACTGGGTTGTTTACTAGTGCAGAAACTAGTCTCGTAATAACATTATGATTTATTATTCAAATATTGCTTAAGCACATAACAAATATGATAGCTGTTTTAATTAATATTGATTAAAGAAAAAAAATTATAACTTGTCCGTTTGCTTGTAATTTACTCGTATACACGATATTGCGGTTGGTATATAATACTGGTACAGTGTTAAATGTTTTTCTGTTGGATAGAAGCAAATTATCTATCGAATCATATGTTTTTCACAAGTAATAATTATGTATATATGTATTACATTACCATACGACCGGCCAACACTTTATTATGGATCAGATAAAAAAACACGTGCACAACTGTTAAATCGACGTCTTGTAATTTATTGAGTGCTGTTAGCCGAGGAATCGTTTGTCGTGATTAATTTTGCATTATCCGATGTTTTTAAACTACACACGAGCACAATGAATGAAACCGGAATAATGGCACAATGCCTGATTACTTACGGAACGGCTATTGGGATAAATTTAACATTTTGCTGTCATCCATGATGGCGTATAACAATTATTATTTTTTGAATTTATTTGTGTACGAAAGAACTGCATATGTTGTGTAGGCTTAACCGTAACTGTTTAATAATTGAACCACGCGGCCGTTTTGACAAAAAGACAAATAACATTTCCAATTATCATTTTGTACACAGGAGATTCGACGAATTTTACAACTACTTACCATACCCTAAAAGGCTGATACACTGTTAAGGCGTAAATCTACAGTAAATTAACAACAAAAACACTAATAAAAGGCAACGATGTCGTTGATTAAAAATTGGGATTTGTGGTCGTATTTTCATATCTTAATTGTCTATACGTTTTTCCTTCTCAAAACGCTTTTTGGCGGATAAGCATGTAAACATAACTGTAATAAAAATGTACTTTTATGTTTTAAGAAAGTTAGTTTTAAACGATTCCTGTTTTATTAACCTATGCAATTAAATATCTAGCACAATTTAACTTATTGTTATTAATATTATTATAGAATAGTTATAAACTACTTACTTATATAGATAGTTAGATTACATATTAATATATTATATATTTTTATGATACTGAACAACGAGTTCCTGTGTATATACTCACTTTATACTAACTGCAGCTCTGTTACCTGCAAGTTATTGACTACGGGGCACATGCCGTGTGTAGGATTTAATTAGCATAACATGCTTATTAATTGTTTTAAAATTAAACCAGTAACCACTGAATAATTGCACTCGTATATTATATATATAAATAGGTACCTATTTTAGATTTATGTTCGGTCTTATTGGTGACATGTTTATGTATGAATGTTATTATAAATTCAGTTAATAACTGTATCACATATATGAATATAATATGATACCAAAACAGCAATTAGTGTTTAATATTAATACAAATTTCGTTTGCCACGTATTTCTGAATAACGCAATTTTTTGATAGACAGATAAACATGTATTTTACATAAAACCCACTAAATTTCCATGGCTAATGAATACTTTAAGGATTTTCATAGGTATCAAGGAAAATAACTTAGAAAGTCATAATAATTAAATAAATCATTTATTATGTATACAACTTACGAATTAGTATTATAGGAGTTTTTTCTCTAACGAAGAGCAAATATATAACATATATGAATAGTATATTATATAATGTACACGTTGTACGGTACAACGAGATGAAGACTGGCGGTCACTGTACCGTAATAATGTATTTAAATAACATATAATAAACGTAGTATGACGTGCGTATGTCATTTAGCGAGTAGAGTAATAATTACAAATCACGTTAAAAAAAAAAAATAATAATGATTAAATATAAACAGCAAGAACGAGAGGAGTCTTATTATAATATTATACATATCAGTCCGCCGCGGAGTAACAGAAACGGGAAGAAACGGTCAGATTAAAGAAATGAATACAATTATTATAAACTCATCTTTCGCGTTCTTATACAGCGCAATTATAACGTCTGCGCGTATTCGGTGTTTGCCTACATACGCATAATTTAAAACTAAAAACTTAGCGCTTTGCAAAGCGGTGGGGTGGGGAGGGAGGGTGTGCGTTTTTTAAAATTTATTTTTTTCTTCCTTTCGAAAATATGAGATCAGCGGTCACAGTCGTCCGAGACCGCGTCGTTGTCGCGCCCGTGCGCGGCGCCGATGACCGCGGCCGACTGCAGTTCGGTGGTCGCGGCGTACGCCAGCTGCACCGCGGCCGCGGCCGCGGACACGGGTGACAGGTTGTGCGTGAGGCTGTGCCGGCGAAGGTCGCAGTTCCGGCGGAACACTTTACTGCACGTCGGGCAGTTGTACGGTTTGATGTCGGTGTGCGTCAACAGGTGCGTCTTCAGGTTGGACCGCTGGTTGAAGCTCCGGCTGCACACCGGACACTTGTGCGGAGACTCCTCCAGGTGGAGGATCTTGTGCACGGCCAAAGTGCGTGACTGGCAGAACCCCTTGCCGCACTCCAGACATTTGAAAGGTTTTTCCTTGGAGTGAATGTACCTGCGAACGTGAAAAACACACGCACCGGTCGACATATAAATATTATATAATAATTAGTAGCCGTTATATGATTGGTATGTGACGGTATGTCGTTATGTACGTGCGCCGGGTTAGGAACTTATACGTATACGATACGTCGATATGGCTAGTGGCCGCGATATTGCATATTACATACCGCGTGTTGGATATAATTGCATTGCATACCAAAACGTCTTAGACGAAGTCCCTGCGGAGAATTTAAAACACAAGACATTTTATTTCGCATGGTTTTGTGTGTTCCGGCCGAGATATTGCTATTACTTTACATGCGCTTGAGTGACGGTGTAGCCATTAAATAATTATGCAACAATATACATAATATATCAATGGTTAGGACCTCAAACTCAGAACCCGCACTATTCTCTAGTCCAAAAAAGAAATGGGAAATCAATACACTTTCTCTTTCCAAGTAACGAGAGTCAAATTTCTAAAAAAATTAACTGTTATGAAATTGACTTTAATTAAACGTTTTTTCATAGTTACCGTAATCTCAAAAAAGATTTTTAAAATTTTCATTGAATGATTTAAAATATTACTTCATATAAAGTCTTAACATATATCTTACGATAAGATCTCAAAAATAATAAGTTTGGTCATAGCGCAGTCTAGACTCTACTCAGAACCAATTTTTTTTTTTTTTTTTTTTTTGGGGGGGGGGAGGGGGAAAGGTTAAAGTAATACAATACTTATAAATATGTTTTATAAGCGTACAACTTGTGAGTACATAATATTTTTGTGGGTATAATATGCAAGTATAAGAATGTTGTTACTGTATAAAACACCGGCAAATCGACTACCTATCGAGTGAAATTACATTAAATTATAAAATAAGGTTTAAAATCGGTTCTTTAATCAGTGTAATTTACGGTTTCTAGAATATTTATGCGATGAAATATTACTTTATATCACCTGATACCTATTATATTGTACGGATAATGTTGCAAGATGGGACTAAGGTGAAAATTAAAAATACGTCGCGTGTTTCTATATCCCAATATAGGCTGTGTCGTTGAAAGGTTGTCTCGTGGTGTCCGAGCCTGCACCGAGGTATTGGGTCATTGGAAAAAATTCTCGTTTGTTACGAACGCAATACATATTACTCATAAGTCATAATAATATATTCTGAGGTCGTTCTCCAATCGCGTAATCCCTATGACAGGTACGCAACGTTCCGATTTTAATATCGAAATTCAAAGATTTAATCACGCACTATAATATTATGCCGTACAATGGTATAATTTATGCGTGTCGGTGATATTTATTGTTGCAATAGGTTTTACGAATTTTTCAATTTTCTTTCGCGCGCTTACACCTGCCTTGGTGTTTTATCATAGTGTATTACGTTTGGAAATTTGACGTTTAATTATTGGAAATGAAACGAATCCGTGTACTAGATTATATAGAAGTAAGACATTCGGATTTTTTTTTCGAATAGTAAGAATACCAAATACGCAATCCTGTAATGTGGTTTGATTGTGCTTTCTAGTCGATATCGCACAGTCGCAGAAGAACTATAATATTATATATCACGCATTTACCTTTACATAGCAGCAGCTGTACGTTTGACCTGGAGCGACTCGCACGAATATTGTCCGTATTCACAGACACGTTTTGCGATAACGACCATAGCGCCCACCATATTATAATATTAATAATTTAGCTTTTCATGCGTGCACGATGACGGGTCGACTTAGTATTATAATATTATTATTATTATTATTATATGAGATGAATTGCCTGTATCCACCTGTACGAATATAATATCATGTTATCGGTTTAATGTATAATATTTTCCCTTTTCTAGCGCGAAAGTGACCCAATTACATTCGTTGACGCCTCAACGGAAGAACTTCGTTATTTCAAACAACGGCCGTCGTCACTACTCCTAGAGAGGTACTAATTATTATTGATAAATCTTGAACACAAGCTTCATGTTGCGCCATTGTAAACGGGAACTGTACTAACACGTCCTTGTGTAATGTCTATTTGTATTGCGGTCAGGTTGATATTATTTACCGATTATTTATATAATTAAACATAAGAAAATTGATAATTTAAGTTGACATTTCCTGAGAAGAAAGAATATTGTCTTGAAACACTACGATGAGGTTATTATTCAAATATTATCTCCGATTTCGTTCTTGGCTATTACTCTAGTAATTATTGCTGTGTATAATATCAAAAATAAATTATTTATATTATTTTCAAATAGTCCCTATTCATTTATTAATATACATGTTGTAAATTATGTTTTTAGGTACTGGGCAACAAGCATGTTGTTGAAAATGCTCGAGCAACAAATATTTAAATTTATAGCATGATATGTATATATATATATTACATGTATATGTATCGCATACTTCGTGAAACGACCAGAGTACTCACAGTCGTCACGTAAAGTATAGGATGTATAGACAATATAATGGGAAATACTTTGACACATACAACCTATACACTACCTAAAGATTGCGAATAGAAAATATTTACTATTTATGAATGTCTAACACATATGTATAGCAGGTGTTATAGGTGGAACGATTTTATCAAAAAAAAAAAAAAAAAATTATTTAAATACAAAAAACGCTGAAAAAATAATATTATGTCAAAACAACGTGTGGAATAGAATATTATAATATGGGTAATTAGTTTTGTCTGCAGCGGTATATTGATTAGATATTTGCGCACCATAACGTCCGCGACGCGGTTGCCCCGTGTGGTTTTAAAGATGGAAGGTGCGGCATTGTATTGTTTATATATATATATGTGTGTGTGTGTGTGTGTGTGTGTGTGTGTGTGCGCGCGCGCGCGCGTCTATGAATTATTATTATTACCGGTATCTACACAGACTTCAAGGCGATCGAAGATCGCAATCGCAAACATATTATTATCCGGCTGTATGTACACCAACGAGGCAATAGAATATTTTTTGAATAAACCAACTCGATTGGTATATTATACGCATAATATATAATATCCTATGCAGTGTTGCGGTATTTTTTTTTCTTACCTTTGGTAAATTCCGCATTTATATCGAATATTACCACTCAGTGCGTACACCTATATAACTCCCATATTTCCTCCCAATTATGTTTATCTGTACCTACGGTTTTTTTGTGCAATCAAACTAGTTTTACAGCTTTTTTCGTTTACCTTTATTGGACCGCCAAAATAACGTTTAATCGTATTTACATCGTGTCTTAGTTAATTTGTATGTAAAATGTGTAATTAAAAAATGAATTAAAAAAGGATTTTCGTAAAGAATGTTAATCGCAAGTTTGTTCCATTTCTTATTAGTCAATATCCAACCTATGTAATTAGTAAAACTTGTTACACATTTAAAAATGGCATATTGAACAACAATCAGTTAGAGTATATAAACGATCGATAGGTTATTGATTATAAATTAATGTATTCGTGTACGGTTTATAGTAATTTGTAATCACTTCAGCTGCAGTACAATAAATTAAAATACGTTATGCGACTTCTAACATTGTTAACTGTTAAATTCCAAAAATAATTCGTTTGAGTAAAGTTTGTTAGGTTGTTTGGCCAAGTGGTATTACTAATGTGGGCGATAATATAATTTTATAAATATTGTGAAATATTGCATTGTTGGTAGTTGTCAGTTGTCATCTAGAAAAATATTCGAACCGGTTCCACTTAAGTTTTTATTTTTTATCTTCGGTAAACTAGTCTTGACAAATCCAGTCGCTTGCGCTTGTAACGCATTTATAATTTATAACACATCTCTGTTTCTCCAACACCTTGTCAGAAACACTCTTCACCTCGACTTTTTATCAGCCCAAGACACTGTTAAAAATAATTATTCCAGACGAATAACGATAGTCTACGACTTTGACTCGTGTTTTCTCGTTACTTTATGTATATTATTTCAAGCCATTTAATCAGCTGTCAACGATGAATTTTCATAAAAATACGTTTTACGAATGTTTTACCGAGACGTTAATCATTTGTTATTGTTATTATTACAATGGTTGACCGCAATTTTGCACTGCTTGATTTACAATTTTCGCGATCTCTAATTATTATTATCATTGTTCGTGACGTGTTTAATGTTTATAACCACGTATATCTGTGTATATAATATAAGGAGGGCAATTTAAGTGGCGTTCGTTCAGGAACCAAATGGATTTTTAACGACTGGACAGTTTATATGCATTATGTACTTACATCGAGACGACCGATATTATACTGTCTGCAATAAACAATATATGTTAAAAAATATTGCGAACCGATGGCAGTGGGCGTACACCGTGCAGAATGTTTTATTTTTAACCGATAGTTTGGAGACAAGATGTTTATTAAAGTAGATTTTCGTAAAAAAAAATATATATATGATTTCTCTTTACGCATTTGGTTTTTTTTTTTTTGTTTTTACAAATTTATTATATTTGTGGAGATTTTATATTGTAGCGTGGTGGACCGTGCTTACACGATGCAGTCCGTAAACCGAAAGCGATCGCCGCTTTTATTCCAGGGCGGAACAACAATATTGTTATAATAATATTATATGTACAATAAATCCGTTTATAGGACGAGCCGTGAAAATATCGTTTCTAAAAATCCTATTGTGCGCCACGGCCGGTCAAAAGCCACAGAATAACATTATATAACATACAAAGCGTATTTTTATTGTGCAATCGTTTTTTAATGGACTGCAGCAGCGGCCCAGCAGTGCGGCGGCGGCGTCGGCAACGGCACACGACACGCACACAATAACATAATGAAGCCATTAAAAGGTACCTCTATACCATGCAATCGCGGTCTCGTCGTGTAGGGGTGTATACGAACTATACTCCTCTTCGTGCCGCCCCGTGTTCGGCGGATAGGTTCTTCATCGGTGTATATAATAGTAATAATAACAATAATAATATTATGTATACCTACGCGCGCGGCACTTGACCTTTTCATTCCCACGATAGACGCGCGGGGACACGTTGAAGGTGATAAATGGACGTGGATTACATATTATTATTATTAAATATATTATTATACAAAAGCGGCCTGCAAGTCATATTACTCACGTCGTCACAAACCATTGTTACACACACACACGCGCGCGCATTCATGTGCATTATAATAGCGGACGTATATTTTATAACATACGTACAATTGTTGTTATCGTACGTGTATCGTGATAATAGACGTTGCGACGGGCTCGTGTATAATATGTGTATAATATATAGGTAGTGTGTATTCGGACATTTGGGTTCGCGACCAGCACAACGTTCGATGGGTTGCGGAAACGAAGGATCAGTATGCGATGGTGTTCATTTCGCAGCCCCGGAGATACGCCAAAGGTATTTTAAAAAATAACATTTTTATTACCATTGTGATCGTGGCAGACATCCAAACGTGAGGCGCGCGAGGAGTAAAAAGCATATACGTTATAATAAAAACCACGCACACGCGATTAAGTTTTTATTTTTTTTTTTAACTTCTCTCTCTCGCTCTCCGGGCACAGATCATGAAAAAAATCGAGCGCTGCTTATACGACGACGATCGTAAATACGCGGTGAAAAAGCCGGTTATTTGATCGACTCGACAGCGACGATGGTGTGCATTACCCCTGCGAGACGTGACGTGCTCCTCCACCAACGCGAATTTTTTTCTTCTTCTTACCGCGCGCGAGAGAGCTCGTGACCGAACGCGCGGCGGCGACGCGAGATGGACAGTGACACTATATTGTGTATAGGTGTAGTATAATGCCGCCTTCCTCCCCGCCGTCCACCTGGCCGACCTATGCCGACGAAATCCTCTCTCGGTGACAAATTTATTGCGCGCTCGCGCGACACATCCGTTTTTACTATCTAATAAAAACGCTAACCTAACGACGACGTTAAAACAATTTTATGATAATACGACGACGACGTGCGTGTACGGCGCGTGTTTTGGTATGTGTGTGCGTGTGCGCGCGCTCGCGGATCGTTTCTTTTCCGACGCGCCGCAGACTGGTTTTCGACGCCAAACCGACTTATTATTATAATGCGTCTTCTCTACAACCATCCGTGTTATTTCATATAAGGCAAATATTATTATCTATTAATTATATAATATTAGTATAACGTAATAATATAATACGATGTACTGTTCAATTATGTAATATGACGTATTGTATGGCTTCAGTTTATGTGATATTAATATTATTATGTTCATCAGGAATGAGACACGGTTTCGAAATCGCCATATTTTTCTAAAAGTATTTTCGAACCATCCCCCTTATAGCCGAAAATGTGCGCCGGACGAAGAGTGTCGCTTTATCGCGGCGATTCTCGATACTCATAGGTTCGACTTTTTCAAAAGAAATAGAAACACTTTCGTAGGTCGTGAAACTGCAGGTACATACGATATAATCGTGTACAAAGAACAGTAATACGACAGTCGCGGAAAATTATCGATAATATTGTGTAAAGCCGTTTGTCTGCCGTGCGAGAATCGGAAAATACTGTTTGTTCGTTTTCCGTCTACGTGCAATGCACGGGACACGCAATATATTTTTCAGTTCCGAGTTCTAAATGCTGCGAACGTGACGAATGTAAATCGCGAAACAAAACGAACGTACCATCACCTGTATACCTACATATGCAACGGGAGCAGCAAATACCAGTATACTGCGCCGTATTGTATAATAATAATATATTATGTAAATCGACATATTAAAATACAGTTAACGAATCGAATTATTACATAATATACCCACGCGGTTCAGTGGTATAATATATTTATGGCAACCGTTATCGGGTCAATATTGATAAACGAATTTAAAAAGCCCGTGAAATGAAAAAACGAGACGAAGAAAAGAATTTTTTATTTTGAATTTTGTCTCGGCGTTTAACTCTCATATTATTGGTGTAATAATATTATAATATACCTGTTGACGGTAACGCACTCGTAGGAAATAAACTACGTCTTCGGTGTCATTTTATAATTATTGTTGGCCTACACGGCGCCGCAATAACCATTTAAAACGTGTTTTAACTAAAAAATGTATAACGTTTGTATGATATTATAGCAAGATTTTAAGTTCAAGAGTAATTATAAGTGTACCACACGTATTTACTATGTCGAGGGTTGAATGCGTGTTCGAAAATCCTATAACTGAGAATATTTTTCAAGTGGGTATTGTATATACTATTGAATATTTAATTAACATCAAACATATAACCACATATATGTGTTGTCGCGGTGATGGTATGCTTTGCGGCTATTCAAAAAAGAATTTGACTAGTTTTGTAGAATTCGTGTTCACATTAATATACAGGTGTACAACACCGTCTCGTGCCGAGTTCACGTTATAATATATTATATTATGATGCACGTAGCTATAAAGTCCAATTCCCACACATTCTATGTATCTCTTTCGTTTTTTGACTTTATGCACATATACGCAATGTAGGACTAGCTCAATTTCATAATATTTATCACTCTGTTCATATATACCTACGTATAATTGATTAATCTAATAATATTTTATCGTATTAATATACTATACCTATACGATACTACACTATAATTATCATTAAAATTAATGCTGCACTCAATAATGCCATATCATGGCGCAAAGAATACGGACAAAATATTTCGTGTTGATTATTTTTGGACTACAGACGAGACGCGTGTTAAACCTGTGGAGTTTTCTCACGTTTTCCCTACTTTCGAGACATTCCCTTGTCGTGAAATCAAAAAATTCTTTAGATTTCCCGAAAACCGTTTTCGTGCGAGCGTAACATAATACGACGTGCGGCTATTAAACCGTCGGTCCTACAGTGGACGGTGAACGATTAAAATCGTGTATCGCGCAAATGATCGGGGGGGGGGACCTGAGAATAGATATGTCGCGGAGAGACGACCGTCGTAAAAGACGCACGCGCGGGTAATCCGATACGCAGGCGCGCGAGGGTCGGAGTGGGTTTTTATATTTTTTTACCGCGTGTCATGTACACCTATCTATACGCTTCGGACCGCTTTTGGTGAATCCCGTAAATTATTATTCGAGAATAAAATATGATAACATCTTTTAACTCGATAACCGCCGCCGTCGTTAGTAACACACACACACACACACCATATATTAAGCGCAAGCGAGTAGGCACGCACACACACACACACAAGCGTATACCACCGCAATATTATATTGTTACGTACGTACCACTCGCGCGGATGGTAACAATACGACTTGGGTCGTTGTCGCGATGCGGTCGTCCTATAAGCGATGGAACAAAACGACAACAGTCGTAAAACACGACAATCGCGAACAGTGTAGAAAAAATGAGTTATTGTTATTTATAATATATCATCACTATGAATACAAGTGAGCAGTGCTCGACTTGAAGGGGGGGGGGGGGGGCGCAGTCCCCTAACTAATTCTTCAGAAATTTTAGCGTACCCCTACATTTATTTTTAAGGTTTAGTAACGTTTAATAAGTGACGGGGACGCTCTTTTTTCATAGTTATCAGAGTCCCCCTACTTTAATTTTGCCAAGTCGAGCACTGCAAGTGAGTATAAGAGTGTTTTGTGTGTCGAAACACCGCCCTGTCGGCCGTATTCATACAAAATATGTTGTCATATTATGGTTCTGTTTTGCATATTTTGATAACTATTTTATTTTTATAAAAGCAAGGCTTCAACACTGTAGGTTAGGTTAGGCCTGTAGAGTACATTTAAAAATGATGGACAAAAATAAATAGAAAACTTTATGTTACGGTTTAATAACCGGGGTACTAGATTTTTATAGTCTGATGTCTATTGTTATATGAAGACTATAATGACTACAATAGAGAGTGTGTGAAGTCCCCCGCGTATGTTATGTTTAAATATAAAATTAAAAAATCACTTAAAAAAATCCAGGCTATACCTACGCGTTTACTTTATACGTTTGGGTACAATTAATAACAATATCAACAAATAAATACGGTCCCAAAATTAATATGTTTTTCGAAATTACGACGCTTCAGAGTTCGAGTGTTTAATAATATAATGATAATTTTTGTCCATAAAATATTTTATGTGTTGGGCACGCATATTATTATTAAGTGTCAACCGTACAACGGTACAATGCCGACGGGGTTTTTGGATCCAAGCCCGAATAAATCACAGTAGGTACGGTCGTAATATGGACAAGCGATGCTTTTAAATATCACAACACGGGTAATACCATCGTATAGATATATCGGTGCAGTACAATTGAGCATTTTTAACATTTTTATACCTGGAAAAAATGCAACGCCGCGATTGCGCACATTATTTACACTGTTGGCTCAAATTATTATCTACTTTATGCAATTCACCTGTATATGCATTATGTTCGTATACCACATTGTCATTATTGTATAATACAAAAATTAATTATACTGCAGTTCAATACACACACGGTGTTATAAACAATTTAATATTTCAATACACCTATTATAAAATGTATGTGATATATACATATTATCATGATATTATAATGTGCATATTTCGTGCAGTTTATACTATGAACCAAATATTATAGTGATAGTGTAAGTAAATCATTTATAAACATTACAGGACAACAATTGTAAATTTCTGTAAAATACAAAAAATATGAAATAATATTTGTTCTGTTCAATCGTTTTTGTGTGTTCTCAAATACAAAAAGTGAAAAAAAAATGGGCAATCATGTCGTGTTTTTTGCGGATAAAAACGTAAAAGGTGCACAATCGCGTTACGCCCATATTATATAGTAATATAGTACAGTACAGTATACAGTAACTATTGCATTAAATATTTCGGCGGTTCAGAACGCATTATTAGAATATGTTTTTTTTATACTTATTTTTAACACGAGATCCATATAATACACCGGACTCGGCATAATGATATGATAATAATAATTTATACAATATTATATGAAATGTGACGCAAGACTTTTCTGCGCGTCACTCGGGTTAAAGGGTTTCCCCCATAATAAACCAAGCTATTTGGCTCTCGCGTCGTATATTATACATATACATCATGACCTGTATGCATCGCACGAGCAATTATTAATTAAACGCGACGTACGTACAACACAATACTCCGATTGATTGATACGTCCGTACGGTATTATAATTTGTGCTGTATGGGTAGAGCCCAATCGCGGGTCTTGGGTCGGACAATACTAATAATTAATAATAATATGATATTAAAAAAAAAATCTATGCGCCGAACATTTCGCTTTCGTTGGTATTAAAATAATATTAATAAACACGACTCTAGTTCCCGCCCTCGGTGCACCACCATCCACGCGAGCGGTATTTCGATAATATGCCTACATAGTCGTAAGTTACATTCGAAGTAAATCAGATTATGGAGGGGAGCGACTTTGCGGCCCTTAGGCCCAATAGTTCATCAATCTGTATCGACATCGATCAGTCATAACAACGCATACCGGCCGATCGCTGTAAAAACGCTCCGAAACTCGAGCAGATCGAAAACGGCGACTTTTTATCTTCGCTCGCGTAACGCAATAAAAGAATTTTGAGGCGTGTTCTATTTGCAACGTATTTGGGTCCAGTAAAGCGATAAGAATTCTGAAAACAGATAATACGGATTTGTCGCGAAGTGCACTTTTCGCGAGAGTTAAGACCGACTATCGCACGGTTTTGATTTTTTTTTCTCTTAGAGCGTGCAATACGCGTCAACACAATTCTCTTAACTACGTCATTATTGGCCGCTATACCGCCGCATATAATATAATATATCGTACCTGCTCAAATCGAAGGTATATTTTTCTAGTGGTGCACGCCCCCTCCCCACAATAGAACTCTGTGCGGATACCACAACGGAGATTTGGTCCGACTATCGGAGCGAATATAGACGTGTACCGGAATCACCCAGCACGGTACCTCCCGATCATATAGACTGGTATACAGTTTTGGACTGGTTGGATGCAGTTCATTATGCACGTAATATTATATCGCAGCGCTTCAAAAACGATAACCTAACCATCCCGGCATCTCATTGCGCCCCACATATGTATCTAACGAGAAACATTGGGCGTTTTAGTGCCGTATACAACACTTTGGTCCGAGCGCATATTACTAACCTAACCTGGTGATGTCGGAACAATGGTTACAATGGCACAATATTATTACCTGTGATCCCTGAGGTGGTCCTGTCTCCTGAAGGCCTTTTTGCAAATGTCGCACGAGTACGGCCGCTCGTCCGTGTGTGTGCGCTCGTGTATGAGCAGGTTATACGACTTGGTGAAGTGTCTGTTGCAGAACCGGCAGATGAACTGTTTCTTGGGTCTCGGGACGGGTCCGTTGTTGTCCTGATGGTGGTGCAGGTGTCGCGTGGAGGCGGCGACGGGTTCGTCGTCGGCAACCGTGACCGAGGTTTCGTCGTCGACGATCGCCGTGGTGCAAACGGCGGTGGCGGCGGTCAACGAGGCGGACAGCCTGTTGGCTCTGGGAGACAGGCCGGACAGCTCTTTGGCGAACGCCGGGAGACGGCCTCCTCTGCTGGCGGTCACGACGATGGCGGCCGTGGCGGCGGCTTTCGCTGCACCACCGCTGCCGTCCAAAGGCGTCGGTCTGTCGTGGTGGTGGTGGACATGGTGGCGGTGGTGGTGGTGGTGGTGGTGGTGGTCGTCGTCGTCGTCGTCGTGATCGTCGAGGTAATCGTCTTCGGCGTCCAACGAAGGCTGATTGCCGCCTCTGCCGCCTTTGTCGTCGTCGTCTTCGTCTTCCAACACTTCGTGTACGACCACCACGCTACCGGCAGCGTGCGCCGCCCGGTCGACGGTCACTGCGGGTTGACGGGGCACGGCAGTCAGCCGCTGCAGCGTGATGTACGACTCGAGGGCTTGCAGGTTGAGCGCCGCGGCCACCGGCGAGTCGGGCGGCAGCAGCGCGGCTTGCTGCAGGGACGACACGAACGTCGTCTGCAGCGACAACGCAACGTTCTGCAGCGATCTCTGCAACAGTTGTCCCATGGCCATGTCGTCCTTGTTGTTGTTATTATTGTTGATGTTGTTGTTGTTGTTGTTGTTGTTGTTGTTGTGGATAGACGACGGAGACTGCAGTTGTTGATGCTGTTGCAGTTGTTGTTGTTGCTGTTGCTGCTGCTGCTGCTGCTTTTGCTGACGGTGGTGGTGCGCCTGTTGCACCGCTGGCGAAGAGTGCATCGCTCGTGGGGTGGGGGTGCAGGCGATCCTAGCGGGGAGGTACACACCGGGTGGGAAGGCGGGGTAGGGATGCCCCAGAAACGTTTTTTTTTTTTTCCCGTGAGCAGCGCGCGAACAACGTAATACGCGACCGTCGTTTTAATATTATATGAACGACAACAATAGTAATAATATTTGGGAGCGGGCTTACCTCTTCGGCGGCCGTGCTATATATTATAAATTGACAATGGCGTTTCTTCCGGTCCGGAAATGACGGTGCGAGCGTGTCGCTCAGCGGCAATACTGTGCGGCGACGGCTAGCGTCGTTTTCCTCGTCGTCGTCAAAGGTCAGAGGTAGTAGTAGTAGTAATAATAACGACGACAACAACAACAATAATAATAGTAATAATCTATCGTACGTACGTGCAAATATAACAACACACACACACGCTGCAGTGGTGCCGGCCGTCGTCGGTGACTGCGGGCGACTACTACTACTGCATCTACTGCTCCTTTCCCCACTACGCGCGCGCGGGCCCGCCACACACTCGCTCGGGTACGCACGCGGACGCAAACACGCGCGTGCGCGCGCCCGCCGCCCGTGATCGGTTCGGTTCGGGATTTTCGTCTTCTTTTAATTTTTTTTCCTTTTCTTTCCCTTTTTATCCGACGGAATATACTATTATTATTATTTTCGTTGCTTTTCTGCGCGCCCGTCCGCCCGTCCGCCCGTCTCCCACCCGGCCGCGGCGCGACCGGCGACCGCCTACAACAGACTCGCGCGCCGTTCGCGGGCTGCGGCCAGTGCGGCCGGCCGACCGCCGCGCCGTACCGGTAACGGTTGCCGGCGTGTCGTCTCGCCGCGCGCGGAAATCGTGTCCGACCGCGGTGACCTCCGGGGACTCCGCGATCCCGCGCGAGACGCCAACGGGTCCGGAGCGGAGCGAAACGGTGCTCGTGCGTAATTCGCCCGAACGATAGCCGGCATAATCCTGCAATGGCGTCATTTCAGTTTTTTTTTTTTTAGAAATGTTTACCGGGCCATACACTTACGATTTCCCCGTATCTCACTGCCTCTGCCCTGCAATTAAATTTAAAAAGATGAAATACGTTTCATGACAAATCGCATACGCATTTGTAAAATAAAACATCAGTTTTCACAAGAAATAAGTTAAATCGGAATTATGAAATGTTTTTCTTTTGTAGTTCGATGGAAATTATCAATAGTAGTATGCAGTTGGGGGTTCTGAATCCAATTAAACGGCGAGATGAAAAAAATTCAGGCGGACATTTCTGCCTTGAGAGGACGCTACACTCGCGTGTGTTGTCTCCGTCTTACAAACGAACAACGTAGCAAAAACTGTTTTTCGCGGAATAGAACCACTCGGGCTGTAGTGATGGTTAATACAACAGACTTATAGACAATAAAGTTAACAATATTATCTATGAAATATCGTTTTTAATTTTTGTTTTATATCGCCTACACAAAATAGTTGTTATTGTTTCAAAATCCATTTTTTTTTTTGTGTTTTTCAAACATGAATAATTTTTTTTTGTAGTTCCGAAAAAAATAAAAATGATATTTCATAGGTAAAGTTTTCATGTGGTGAAAATTTCATTTCTTAGTCATGACTGTAGCCTTCTCGTTTCTTCGGCAAAACAGTTTTTGCGATGTTGTACATTTGTAAGGCTGCGACAACTCATGCGGACGTAGAGTCCTCTTAAATGCTCAATGATTATCGTGCACACAAAAAAAGTTCTAGAAAATATTAGTGGGAATGCTAGCCTCCCCCTTTAATGACGCCCTTATTATAATATAATAATAATATATTGTAATGAATACGCTATTACATAATAATAATAAACTATTAAAACGTATAAATAAAAGTTACGCTACTTCGACTAAATAATATTATGTTACAAATTTTATTTTTTTCCTATTACTGGAATATAAATAATGTTGTATCTATCATCTCCGCAAAGCAGAATAAAATCGTTATTCGTTTGCCGTCCTACAAAAACGAGTACCCGCATATCTTTGAAAAAATGATTACCGTTAGAACGACGGTGTCTTCTTTTAAGAGTGTAGCGCACGCACTCTTTTTCCCCAATTTCTCCAGCCGCTGCACATAGACGGAGCTTGATAAATTTGGTCGTGGGAGGGACCCAAGCCCCAGATTACTTTATGCAAATAATAAATTATTAATAACTTCCTATATATAGTTTGAAATAATCTTGTTTATATTTTGTTTGGAATATTTGACAAATTTAAATAAATAAAAATAAAAATCAGTTAGCGTTCAACGTGTGCAGCTATAATTATATTTCAATACAAATATGAACAAATAAACAAAGTGGCATGGCGCGTTGATCGGATACCAGTTTCGTTCTGAGACTGAGAGTAAGCAATACCCTCTACTACTGATTCCTGGACGGGTGACCATCCGGAATTTGTAGTAGTAAAAACCTTGCTACACACAGGTGTTAAAAAAATATACAGTGCCCTCCATTCACGACCCACAGTTTCAAAGGTAAATGATCTTAGTTGTCGAAGCTTTAAACCCCCCCTCCCCCCCAACCCTCCCTCCCAAAAATATCTATGTGAATACAAATGCAAGCGTTTTAAAAGTTAACACAAAGCTGTTATAATTATCGATAATATTATATACATTTTTATGGATCGTGTGCCACTGTTTTGTAACGTATGAATGTAGTAGCCGAATGGAAGTGTTGTGCATAAAAAATATTTGTTTGCCGACAACACAAACTGCACGAACAATGTTTACGGGAAAACGTGTTCTGCCGCCCCTAGCCGGCGGATTCGCTGTACACCGTCCCGGACGACGGACGCGGCCACGAGCAACTGTGGTGGTGCGGCCGGCGTGAA